>WAAB01007258.1:43321-65116 GCA_013389865.1 Piaya cayana | reverse complement strand
TTTACAATTAAAGACTGAGGCAAAGAAGGCATTAAGTACCTCAGCCTTTTCCTCATCCCCTGTCACTGTTGTTCCTTCTGTGTCCAATAGGGCCTGTATGGTCTCCCTAGTCCTCCTTTTATTATTTATCTATTTATAGAAATATTTTTTTGTTATCTTTCACAGACTTTTCCAATCTGATTTCTAGTTGAACCTTAGCCCTTCTGATTTTTTCTCTACACAATCTCACTTCTGTCCTGTAGTCCTTGGGGCTGTGCTTCCCCCTTCTTCATAAACCAGTGTCATCTTCCTGTTGGCCAATGATCTGATTAAAGTGTTATCCTGTTATTTTTTCTTTTTGTCTGTTGCGCTAGAGCTACAGGTAGGTGAGATTTACAGGACTTTGTTTATCTAGAAAGTCATATATCTTGAAATAGTTATTTACAAGAATGAAATGATTGACTTGTGGAGTCAATTGTGGAGCAAGTATGTTAGTAAGTTCATTTTCCTTCTCAGTGTCCACTTCATTTCTTGCCTTTCTTGTTGGAATGTCGCCACAGTGTGGTGTGTAGTGAGATCCACTAGAAGAAACCATTACTTTGGCATGCAGTTCACTTGCAGTGTACGTGTTATGACTGTCAGGCCACTAAGATTAATTGGAAAGTACTGTGCTAGGTATGAGAACAACTTAGGTAGAAATAAATTCTTTATTGCTTAAGATAATTTGTGGATATGCTATCAACTCCTCATCATCCCATGATTATGGATGTCAAGCTTCAATCCCTCTTGGATGGCACTGATGAAAATGCCTAGGTTGATGCCTGCCCTGTCACGCAAAGTGGTTCTTGGTGGCTTTGTTCAGGTGCACTGCAGTAAGATGTGGCACTGCTGACAAAAATAAATATTATATAGGGACATAACCCTTCCCTGTTCTCTTCAGAAACCCAATTATATCCTTTAAGTTTTTTCTCTTGTGATCCACTCTCCAAGTTTAAGCACTGTATGATATGATTTAGAACAGCTCTAGTGCCTTGTTAGTATCAGCTCAGCATGCTGTTTAGCATCATCTTAAATCAGTAGTTGATTTTTGCTTCTGTCACACCAGTGTGCACCTAGGTGAAATATATTATCTGAAAGAAACTCATAATATTCAGCAAGTCATGCCATATTTTTGAGAAGTCTGTTCAAATAGCACATCCCTGGTAAAAGAGCAAGGGTGAAGAAAATGTTGAAGCAAATGTGTTAAGCCTGTGAGATAAAACACAGGAATAGTGTATTGCAAGATCAGTCATGTAATCCATAGTTGTTGTCCATTACAAGTGCAATACAATTAAAATTATTTTGACTTAGAAGAAAGGTTAATTAACTTATGATTCTTCAGTTCTTGGTGATATACTAATACAGTTTCAGTGTGATTGTTGTTTTCTGTCACTTGGTGGCTGGGGACCATCTTCAGGGAGAAAGGTCAGAACTAAAATGTCCACTCGGTGTTTAAAGAGAGCCTTGAGCCCAGGCCTGCCCAGGCTTCTTGTGGTGTAGTCTCTACCTGCTAAGAAAGATGATAAAAAAAAAGACAGATGATTGGACCTGTTTTTGAATGAATGCGACAGGATCTTATGCACTCTAGGGGTTTCTGTGCTCTAAGTGTTCTTTTTTTAATTGAACATGCCTACTGAAGACTTGTTTCTCATAATTTAGATGTAAGATGATTGATTCTGGCACTGCCAACAGGCTTTGATGTGAGTTAGGAGGCTTTACATTTAAATACCAAAGTGCTTGTGGATTCTCAGGTACCTAAGCAGAAATCTGAGTCACGAACTTTAGACATTTAGGTTCCTCGGCTGTTTTAGGACCAAGGCACTGAGCAGCTCTGCAGTTTTTTGTATGTGTGATTCAAATACAATACACAACATTCCCACTTCTCTACACTGCATGCAAGTAGTGACACTACCACAGTGGTCTGTTCAGCCTCGTTTGACTGAAAGCACCCTTTGCTGCTGGGAGCACTTCGCTACATGCATATCCCCAGGAGCAGATATATGTAGTAGCAACTATGATGCTATGACTTGGACTAAAATTGTAGTCTACACAGCAACAGAGTCACCGTTTTCAATTACAGTTTTCCTTAGAAATCAATTCAAGTCTGTTTTCAAAGGTCTTGGTCAATGTGACTGTTGATCATCTTCTGCATCTCTGTTTCCTTCTGTATAGCTTCAGCCAGACTGTTGTATCTCTCCTTTCCCATCTTGCATGTTCTCAAAATGCCAGCCTAGCTCCATCCCTGGTGCAATGGAAAAAGCCCCTGCAAAGTCTCACAAGCCTTTGGTTAATCAACTTTAATCCTTTCCTACAGATTTAGCTTAAAATCTATAAATTGACATAGAATCAAAACCTCTACTTTTGCTAGGAGCAGACAGTTCTGGAGATCCCTCATGCTTGGTGAGTGGTGTTTATCAGGTAAGAGTAAGATCTAATTTAAAAAAAGAGAATCTTGTAAGCTTGTGGAAGTTTACAGCAGTTGCCATTTTTGTCAGAGCCTGCATTCAGTTTTGAAGGTTCATATCTTTTATGCATTTCCTTTAACCTGTTAAATATGGCAGGTGTTGTATATGGTAGCCCTGAACTTAACTCCTAAAGACTTAACTCTGTACAGCCTCTGTCCTGAGGTTAATATTTTTACATGGAGTAAATCCAAATATTAGTGTACTAAATACATCACTGATGTAATTTACTATAAAAGTAGTGGTTTTCGGATGTGCAACTGTTCTGTGATCTTAAGCCTTTATATTGAGGTGCTTAAATACTCCTCTAGGAATCGTACTATCATATATGAAAAAATCAGCATCATCTTAGTGAGTTTTCCAGTCTTCTGAGTCTGCCTTTTCTCTTCCTGCAGCTTGTGGATGTGACCTGGCTCAAGGAGGATTTTTTGTAAGACAGGGAGACTACATCTGTACTTTGGACTACCAGAGACTCTATGGCACACGGTGCTTCAGTTGCGATGAATTCATTGAGGGAGAAGTTGTCTCAGCACTGGGCAAAACCTACCATCCAGACTGTTTTGTGTGTGCTGTCTGCAGGTATGTTTTTCATGTGAAGTTGTGTTTCATTTGAAAACTGCATTTTGAAAGGTGAGTGCCGCTTACAACCTATCGAAGGGGAAATAAAAATTCTGTTTTCAATTATCTTCTCCCTAAAAAGTAGCCGAATTTATAACAAAAAAAAAAACAAAACAAAAAAACAAACCCACAAATTCTGAGTGCCTCTTTTGGTTTCAATACTTTCCCTGATTTATGGAATCTTATGTGTGAGGGCTTCAAAGTACTTGAGAAACAACCACCACTGCCTCTACTGTCAGAGCTTTAGCCCCAAATGTCACATTATTTCTCTGGTCTCTGCCATTTTGTCTTCTGTTGACTGATGTTACCAGGGATTCAAATGCGACTGAGTCTTTAGCAAGCCAAGTACATTCCAAATTAATAGATTTAAACGGAAGTTTCATAGTGCTGCTTCCCAGAAACTCCAGTAGTCATTTAAAATAGGATAGAAATGACCTGGACTTACAAACAGTTATGCCTGTGTTGAACTTCACTGAGGGTCTCCAGCAGCTCTGGAGGTGACAAGTGACACAACATAGAAGATTACATCCCACCCCCAATAGCCTGGTGGAATTCAGTGGGATCATTTCCCATGTTGGTACATGTGTTGTTGCAACTCGGGGAATGTCTGCAGGCTCGTCAGCACAAGCTGTTGATGTCCATTTGACCTGCATCTTAGTCCTCTTCTATGGAAGCAGCACAAACAAATCTGGTGAGGAGTCAGGAAAAAACTTTTAAATCCAAAATCTTTTATAAGCCTTCGGGAAATGCTCTGTTATAGCAGTTTGGAGTAAATGGAAACGCTGTAATAATTTTTCTGGCTAAACTTGATCCTTTAGCAGTACAAGAAAAGTAACCCCACTTTCAAAGGGAAAGCACAACAGGGCGCTGATGCATCACGCTGTAGGTGCTGTATGTACTGATGTCACATTCAGGTGACTGTGCAGTCCAAAACCAGCACGTCCGTGTCCTGTGGCCGTCTGCCAGCCAAATCTGCCCAGCTTGTAGATTTACCAAGCTGAGATGTCTTCTTGTGGCGATGCAGAAGCAGGATTTCAAATTCCAGAACAGACACAGCCAGGATCTTATTTTAATATATCAATTGCAGGAATAATTAAATAGCCAAGTTACAGGAAACATTCTGAGACTGAATCTTTGTTAAATTCTCTCCAAGTTTTGTTGTGTTTAATAGGAGGTTTTTAACTTTTGGATGCTTTAAATAAGCATGATGAGTAAAGATCGCAAAAAAAAAAAAGCCTAAAATCTTCTCTTTTTTAAGTAGGAAGAAAAATAGTTTCATTAGGTAATTGTGGATCTCACAAGTTAACTGCTAGCTACACATGCTTTTGGCCTGCAGCCTGTGAGTATTGCACATCTGTAGATAAGCACAGCTAATTGTTGGTACCTTGTTTCTTAGCCCTAGTACCTTTTGTAAAGCAAAGTGTTTTGTCATTTAACATATAACAAAGACCTGATCAATTCCATTTTCCTGCTTAATGTGCTTGTATCCTCAGCCACACCGTTAGGGTTTAGCATTCCAGCATAAAGTATTTACCTGTGTGTTACTAGCTTGGTGCCTAACTTAGGTTTCAGTCAGGCTGCTAGACACATTAATGCTAACCTCCTACTGTGTTTAGTTGTTCCTTTAGCTGAGACTTTGGAGCTTGGTGGTTCAATTTGTCTCATCTTCCTGGAAATTCAGAATAATTTTTGTATGACTGAAGTATATATTCTCAGGTACTTAACAATTCAGGTGAGTTGAATTGCAATACAGTGAAAATCTCACTAGAACATGCTACAAATATCATCTGTATTGAAAAGATACTAAAGCTTTAATAATGAAATTCCTAATACAATAGAACTTCCTATTAAAAAAATTCAGAGAACTTCCCAAACCTTCTGTATGACTGAATAGTTGGATTAAAAGCTATTTCATTGTTTCTGATTGCTGTGATCTAAAACGTTAGTAGCCAACTAATGACCTGCTGACAAGCAGGATTCAGTTAGTATCTCTGAGGGTAGTTGTAACTGTGACTTGTGGTGCATAGCAACAGAAGAACCCTGTCAGCTGTAGTAAAAACACTGGACCAGGTCCTCAACTGCTTTAAATCTGGATTGCTTTGATTACCCCAGTCTTTGCAAACCAGGCATTTTTTTTTTAATGGGAAGGAGTTTCTGATCTAAACATCACTATTAATTTTATTGAGTTATATTCTCGGTAAAAATAAGGTGAGTAGACTTTAAATACATTAAGTTTAAACAAAAAAATAACTTGTTTGTATAAAAAACAATAATGTTAATATACAAACCAATAGAACTTTGGCATTTTCTTTGGTAAGAAGACTCAAAAGTACCATTTGTGTCCTCACTTCTTACAGATGGGCAGAAACCTTTAAGTGATGGGCCAAAGCATTCTGTTTGGGATAGCTGGCTGATCATGCAAACTGCATTTGGTGTTGCCTTTTAGAGCCAGACTTTAATGTGGGTGTTCTCTCAGAAATCTGACTTCTACAATGGTGTGAGCTTGGGAGGTGGTGACTGTTTTGACAGTAGGGCTGCTCCTGCTCTCATGGAAATCAAGCAAGGATCTTACCAGATTCAGCAGGAAAACGCTGGCAGCAGAAGGCGCTTTGCTCTCATGACTCATGATATCTCATGATAGGGCCCTAGGCAGTTCCCTGTGGGCTTTGCACTGCATGCTATGTGCTGAGCACCATGGTCTGTGAGCTAAGCACTATGGGCTGTGGGCTTTTAACTTTTAACTGCCATGCTGCCCAGTGTCGCAGAAAAGAGCTGTGTTCTGTAGTGCCCTCTGCACTGCATTGATGAGCTGCTTTGCTTCTCTGTGATAAAGCTTGTGTATCAGAAACTCAACTCATTGCTGGGTATCCCTTGGAACTCAGATGCAATTGCTCAGGGCTGTTGCAGGTCGAAGTGGGGAAAAAAATGAATTAATGTTCAGAGAAGAACTATTGCAATTGCAGTATAAACTATTATCCTGTGTGATTGTTTCTTGCTATCTTGCATTGGCCAGGTGGCTCTTAATCAAATTCAGATATTAATTGCGTGTTTGCTCTGCTGGAATAAAGATAGAAGGCTTAGTCCCTTCTTCCACTGCTGTTCACAGTCCAGTGAAACTTGTTTTCTGCTGTTGTGTTTTGTGATGATAATGCCTAAAACTAGGAATGAGTCAAATAACAACAACATAGATTTTAAAAAGTGCAGATTAACCTCTTACTCTGTATTCCCAGGGAGTGGGTGAGCAATCTTATTCTTACAGCTTCATTAATTGAAAGAGGCTGGGTCCTCCAGAGTGCTGCCAAATATGTTTCCTCCAAAAGGTTCCTGTGTTTGTAAAAATGTAACAGAAAGACAGAGAAAATGAAGGTTACCTGTAGCACTAGAAGCAGAGTTTTATTAAAACATGGCTGTCGGAGACAGAATGGTACAGCTCTCAGGACTGTCTTATTCAGGATGGGAAAGGGCAGGAAATTGATTCTTTCAAAAAGAAATGAGTAGTCATGCCTATGATACTACTTCTGAAAATGGAGTTTTCAGGAGAAGTCTTACTGTGTTAATAAGTTATGTAAATGTATTAAGCATATATAAGATGTATGGTCTGCATAATATACTGTACATAGACTGTGATTTCAGTGTTACTTACAGGCTGAGTTCAGAGGGTATAAAAAATCTGGGGTTTGGTTTTACGGGTTGATATAATTGGTAAAGCTGGGGGAGGGGTATACACACAGTTGGAGGACTGTATATAATCATTATCCTTTTTTTTTGTATTCTTATAATTAAAAGTTGGAAAAATATAGCTTTTTGTCACATTTAAATAATGAAGAGAGAAAAATTTGACTCTTAGCTGGGGGTCAGTTTAGCACATACATTCTGGGCTAATAGCCAAACAGGTCTATATTTACTACACAGAATTCAGATATCTAAACTCTATATTTTGTTTGAACTTTGAAAGTTTTCTCTTGAAACAGCATATTCACAGAAGTTGAATATGTGCCATGCAGAGTTGAGTAGTGTGCAGAGGGGCAAGAGGCAGTTACCTGTTCTTCAGTGGGGGTTGTGCCAAACTTGGATCTAAAACTCATGATATCTTCATGAAGGTAATTCACTGTGGCCAGGCATTTAAATACAAAAATTCAGAAAACTGAAAAATTCTTTATTTTTTCACAACAAAGGATTTTATAGTCATGCATATAACACTGCTATTTCTAGAAAGAAGCTGAGGACTTTTGTGTATGCATGTATTATCTTCTTAAGACTACCGAAAATTAGAAGAAACTTAGCAGTCATGTCAGATTTTTCAAACGTGCTAAACCTTTTTGATTGCTCACCTTTTTTTAGTGCTGCTGAATTTTGAAAGTGTTTGGTTCCCACTTAAACACCACTAGGTACTTCTTAAAGCATCTCATAAAGCAGACTTCTTCATCTGGATATTGAGGCCAAAGTTTTGAAATCAGACTGGGTGTTCTTCTTGGTATTTTGATTCTAAACCCAATGTATTTATAAATGTATGATGCTTCCTGAACAAGGGAGTCTTACTGTGCTGCTCTTCAGGTTTACATATGGAGCACACCTGTAGCCCTAGAGTCATGAAATGCAGAAGGGACCTGCAAGGGTCCTGTGGTCCAACCTCTTCCTCAAAGGAAGTCCAGTTTGAGCAGGTTGCTGACAGTATTCATTTAAAGTATTTGCAAGGATGGAGATCCCACAGACTGTATGAACAGCTTGTTCCAGCATTTCAGCACAGCCATTGCATTTTTTTTCCGCCTATATTGATTTGACATTTCCTGTGTTCCAGCTTATGTCTGTTGTCTCTTGTCCATTCACTCTGCACCTTTGAGAAGAGTGTGACTCCAATTTCATATACACACCAACAATTTTAGACAGCAGTAAGATCTCCCCTGAGCATTTTGAGGATGATCAAGTCCATCTCCTTTAGCCCCTGCCCATTAGACCTTCAGCTCTGGACCTAGCCATGTCCACTGATCTCCCTCTAGTAAATCTTGTCCCAAAGGACCCAAAGTGGTAACGTGACAGGGGCCAGCGAACTTANATAACACAACATTCACCACTTTTGTGCCCCACCCTGCCAGGGCACTTAAAGAAACAATTAGCAACAAAGTGGTACTCATTTCTCCAGATGCAGTCCCTAAAATGATGAACAGAGGGGAAGATCACATCCCTGGATCTGCTGACTGCACTGATGGAGCCCAGGATGTGGTTGGCTGCCTTTGCCACAGCCACACTGTGCTGACTACTGTACAACATGGTGTCCACCAGGACCCTTACATGTTTTTATACTTTCCATATGATTGACTCCCAGGGTATACTGGTGCATAGAATTATTCCTCCCTGGGTACAGGACTTAGGATTTGCCCTTGTTGAAATTCTTCTAGATGGTATGTAGCAAGTAATATCCACTTTGTATCGTCAGGTTTAACAGCCTGGATCAAATTCATCCCTATCAAGCAACATTGAGGGATGTGATTGTACCAGGTAGAAGTTAGAGCAGAATTTGATCCTCTAGGTGCTTTGGTTGCAGTCTGACATTACACTTGACCCAGTGCGGTCTGCTACTGAAATGAATAGCTTTAGTCAATCAAAACCCTGATCATATGCTTCTGGTAATTTTCTTATATCAAATTTAGTTGACTGTTCAGCCACAGAGTCAGATCAGCAACTTAAAGAACAGAAGACCATCTAGCTGTTCTGATAAAAAAATGAATATTTTCTTTTGACCTAGAAAGCTTGAATGAATTGCCCACAGCTGCATTGGTTGAGGCGTGGTGCAGAGAAGCACAAGACCAGAACAAGATCCTTCAGTGTTAGCAGACAGTAACCCTGGTTTAGGCTGATGGTAGTTTGATGTTTTACAATATAATTTTGTTGGTGAGTTCCAGTTATTTCTGGGTTTACAAATATTGTAGGCAGGTGGATAAAACAAAACTTGTTGGGAAATGAATCCTAAAAGATGTATCAAAATCCTACAAGTAATTTCAGAGAGCTACTTTAAAGATGCTCTTAATTCTTGTTTTAAAAATAGGTTATCCAACTGTGAAAATCACACTGAATATTTTTAAAAGGATAAGTAGCTAATTAAAACCCATACCCAGAAACATTCAGTGGGTGACTGGTGGTGAGATGTCATTGTATTCAAAGGCAGATACGCTGCTTTTAACATACTCTGCTATATATAGTCCTGCTCACAAGTTAAAGAGCCCAGAAACTGAAATCTTGTTAATTGGCTGTTACCACCTTCTGTTGTGCCTTCACTTGTACTGGCATAAAAATTCTTGAGCAGGGCTGCTTGTGAAATTGAGAGGTCAGATGTTACAGAAATATGGGTAAATGTGTTGTGTATGAATTCTGAATTCCCAATGAACAAGATAGTGAAGCAAACTCAGAGACTTAATTACAGGTCTAGAAGACCGGCAAGGAAAGGAAATGTTAGCATGTACTTTTGGGCAGGCAATTTCCAAGAAGGATTTCCTTGTTTCCTTAGAGTCAAAGTACCTTGCAGATGTCAAAAACTTAATAGAGAATTGAAATTATTGTTCCTTCAGATCTGAATGAAGGGCACTGTGATTAGTTACTAAACTCTTACAAAATGAACCAAGTAATATATGTTTGTTTGTGTTCTGGTTTGAGCTAAAGCAGGACCAATCTTCTGACTTTTCAGTTAATCCTCTTAGTAACTTAATTTTCTGAAAGCTAAGAATGTTTTTCAGACAGTATGCATCTCTAGAAGAGATAACACATTATAGTTATCACCAAAGTAATGAGACAGTGGTTTGCAGAAAGGCCATTGCTTATACTTACTCCTATAGAAACCAAGGTGATCCTCAAGTTAGTGGAGTGCCATAATAGTGAAAAAAGGTCACACCTGCAGGGAAGAGTGGACAGGACAGGTGACCCAAAACTGAATTACAGTGTATTCCATTCCATATGTGTCATTCTCAGCATAAAAATGAGGAATCCTAAAGGTCAAGCCTTCTTCTTTGATAACTGGTGCCTGATGGGGATCTCCTCTGTCATTTTATCCGATTCTGATTTGTGCATTCCTGAATGTAGCTCCTGTCTGTCACTGAGTTCAGTCTGGGAACTTTCCCCATGTCTACCCTCCAGGGTCAGTAATGACATATAGTTATCAAGAGGGTCAATTTTGTATATTCATATATATTCATATATTCATATATATATAATTTTCTTACTAATGGTATTATTTTCGTTGTTATTATTATTATTTCATTAGAACTGTTTTAGTTCTAGTTTCAAACCTGCAAGTCTCTCTCCCTTACTTCCCTTTTCCATTTCCTTGTGGCGTGAGAGAACTGGGATACAACTGCCCATGTTTAGCTGCTGACCAGATCAGGAAGGGGGCTAAACCGTGACAGTGGGCTAGGAAACCCCCTGCGTGCCCTCCCCTCTAAGGAGGCTGTGACGTGCTGTGGTGCCTGTGAGCTTTGGCAATTTTTGTGGGTGTCATCTACCTGGCTCCGTCTTTGCACTATAGGAGGTCAGTTATCCTATTCTTTTCCTCTAGTTTTAACTTATTTTGTTTCTGATTGTCTAATTGCCTAATGCAGATGAGCAATTTCAAAGTGCCTGGTCCTTGCTCCTACTTTACTTTATGTTTGGTGTATCTGTTTGAGGTGGGCTTTTGTCTTCAGCTGGAAGTTCAACTGGATTTTTGTTAGGTAAATAATTGAGTGAAAAAATATACAACGTTCCTTCTGGCTACTGCTTCTGATATACTAGATGCAATAATCCTCAGTAGTTACTGTCATTCTTCAGAGCAGTGGATTGTTCATGGCTTCCAATACATCACCATCTCCAGGATCGCTAATGGTGCAAGGCTGCCATTTTACTGAGACATCTCACGAGAATCCAGTTAGGTCATTACCTGAGTCCCAGTCATGGTCCCCATAAAAGATTGTGGCTAAACATATTTGATGGCAGTATCCTGCCCAGTATATGCAACTATGCCTAAGAATAAAAGACACCAGGGTAGTTGTATGGCAATGCAATTGTGTGATTGTATTTGTAGAGCAGGTTACCATTTTTGTGGGAATTTAGTTCAGAGCAGATTAACAGTGGTCACAATAAGTTAATGAGTATCTGTAAATCAAGATGAGATGTCTTCCTGAAAGTATGTAGGAGGTCAATTACAAGTTCTTGCCTCAGTTCTGGAGCAGCTCAAATTCCTTGGATGGTGCCTTTCCAAGTCAATCAGTAGTGCTCAGTTCCAGATTTGTATTTGTAACGTCTTATTAAAATGAAAATACAATTAAATGAGGTCTTTCACATTAGCAGTAGAAAACTAGGACAGCCTTTGAATTATATCACTCCATTGTCGAGACAGTTTTTGGTAATTAGTCATTAATTTTCATTATCTGTATAGAAGTATATCACATTTAGTAGTGTTTATTCAAATGAATGTATGTTCATGTCCAGAGGTCCTTTTCAAACTCAACTGTTCTGAGATGTTCACAAAACCATTTTATTATTCAATGTATTAAAGGACTGTTGTGACTTTAAGCAGTATACTGTTATTGTGAATGACAGTAATGACCTAAAAAGAACCCTGGTATTTTATATACATAACACAGGAGCCAGCTCCTACTTTATTACTGCAAGACAGGACAGACTTGCTGCTCACTGGAGCAATGCAGTTCCATCACATCCCACCCGTTATACTAGAGGCAGTGGTGTTGTCTTCTGCTCAGGTTATTGAGTAAAACTCATGTTACAAAATCCTCTCTTGAGCAGGTGGAAATTTAGGATTCCTGTGTCATACTATCATTATGCTGGGCCTGTTTGCACCAGAATCACACACGGAACATTTAGTTGTGTCACAGAGCAGGACAGTTTAAAAGGCTTTTTCCTTAGCTTAACTTTAGGAAAGAAGGTAGCAAGTATTTGGAGTGTTAAGATATTAGTGTTAGTGGAAAAAAAAAAGGTAAAAAGCAATACATGTTGCCTATTTTTCATAAAGGATGACAGTGTTGAACACTTATTTATCTGGTCTAAAATAGTTTTTAGTAATATTATGTAGATACAATAGACAGCATTGCTTTTATTCTCCTTCTAAATGATAGGAATATTTTTTAAAATGTGACATAAATGTGGAATAAGCTACTTCATGGTTTAGGTCACAAGATAAGATTTATGCTTAGCAAGAAGTATCTGTGCAGCTTTTGTTGTGAAGACAACCTCGCAGTAGGCATTTGACAGTGTTTGTGAAGGAATGCTATGCAGAGCTTTAATGAAATGTTAATGAAATAATCTGATCAGATGGACTTTAACCATGAGGCAGAAGGCTTGCATTATGTTTGTGCCCACTTAAGCCATATTTTGGTAGCTTGTTTGGGATTTAGTTGGACATGAGGTTTGGGTGGAGTGAAATGTGTTTCTAGATCCTCATCATCCTTTGCTGCATTATGAATTGATTTGTCCATCTGGTCCTCTTAGAGAAAAAAACTTATCAGTCTCTGTGCTCAGACAGGAAAGCTCACAGCAGACAGCTTTTTGTTTTAAGGGCATTGATAAAAAGGGAAGATGTAATTTAGTGTAAGGAGAGCTGTTGTTGAGTAGAGCAAGCAAGTAATGTAGACATTTTGGGTTTTATAAATAGGATTTTCTCATATGACAGTTCACTGACATTTGCTTTCTGAGCGTATAGATTAAGAGAAGCACTTGGATATGATCAAAGTTGGGAATCAGGTGCTGGTCTTTTAATGTATAAAAGTTGTCACTCATGCAGCATTTTAACAACTTAAAAGCAGCTGCATTTGCCTATACTTTCGGTAATGCTGATTTTATTTTCATTCTATAACTGATCCCATTACTGGTCAACCCTTGCTGATACTACATTTCATAGATACACAAGGATTTGGACTTTAGTGCTTAGCGTGCTTTTGTATCTTTATTGGTTTTTTTCTAAGTTGCTGTAAGATTTGTGTTTGCAATTCCTTGTTTGATGTGTCCCTTCAATACACTAGCCTCCAAATGACTGAAAAATTGTGCATGAGAACTGGGCAAGTAGAGAAAAGGAAACCAGAGTAATAATCATTTTCTTTGAGTGAAGAAATTTAATTTTGATAAAGGCATGAGAAGGTAACCTGTATGTTTTTGTTTCCTCTGTTGTAGGCTGCCTTTCCCTGCAGGCGACCGCGTAACTTTTAACGGGAAAGAGTGTATCTGCCAGAAATGTTCCCTGCCCCCTTCCAGTAACACCGGCTCATTCCCTGTACAGAACCTGCGAAGTAAGTAGGGTTTTCTGCTCTTTTCTGCTGGTACTTCTTACTCTGCACAGGTTTAAAGAACACAATTTTTACCACTGTCCTACTTAAAAGGTCTCAAGAAATACAGTGTAGTGATGTGAAAATAATATGGCAGTTTTCCTAGAAGTCTGATATTAAAAAGAAGAACTAATATTGCCATTATAAGGGTAACATGACACAACCTCCCAGGACAGTTGATTAGAACTGGAGTAAATAAAATTATCTGGAGAAAGGTGTAGTATAGATGTTAATACTTTTTAGGGATTAGTCCAACTCCAGCTAAAATAAAATCCAACACGATATTTAATAATTTCTAAGTGTTCTGGGGTTGCTGCATGGCTAAATATTACATAGAAAGGGTTAACATATGCAGTGAGACCACACAGACATTTCCCTTGACCTCAGTACTATTGTGTACTATCTGAAAATACAAACACTACAGAGAAGAAATGTAGTCTTTTCATAACAATTTTTTTTTGCAGCAGAGCATAGAGAGGCATTGTTGCTCTGAATTCTGTTCCTCTGCTGATTTCTTCGTGAAGAGCTGCCATGCTTTAACGTTCACCCACTGTCGATATATAATTAAACATCAACAGCAATTTAATTAAACAGCAAAGACAGAAATATTTTTAACTGTCATATCACATCAAGCTGGATTGGGCATGGCTGAGGAAAGACCCCGTCGATTGCTTTTCTGTATATATAAGGGATCCAGCCCACTTCAAGGAGAAATTTCTACTTTTCTTTCCCCTTTATTTTTCACCACATCTGTTTTTACAGAAGTTTCACCATCTTCTTTCTACAGTTTGTTAACAAAAGCTGCTGTGAAAATGCAGTGATGCTATGCTGATTCCTCTCTTGCCAATAGTATTCTTTTTTTTTTGGGGGGGGGGGTATCCCTCTCTCTTGGGTACTTTCTGTTGTCACTTAATCCAGAGATGGATCATCCTCAGCCATCTTGGCCGACTGTATTTGCAGATCCATACTTTTATAGCCTATTATCTGTTTGTCTCTTTGTCATATGGAAAATGTGACTTTGAGTTTAGTGTAAATTATTTGCCTCATTGAGTACTGACAGAACAACTTCATTTGATTATCTGTTATGCAGAATCCTTTAATGTACCTTTTCCCTGTACACACGCGTACGCTATAGGCAGTTTTTAATGTGTTGCATTTTTCCAGTGCTCTCAGTGCTGCACTGAGCCTCCCCAGTGCATGGATACCTGCAAACTTGAGGAAACCACTTGCCTCAAAGTGAAGGAGCACTGGAAGCATAGCTCTGTGACAAAACCTGAGCTTGGAAAAGTTTAGCCTTTCCTTGAATAAAATCTCAAACAGGTGCAAATATTTGAGCTTGAAACACTCATTAGAGTTTTCAAATTCATTAGAAATGGAGGAGATCTTGCTTATTATAGGTTTTAATGGATCCAGGTAAGAGTCTTGGTTTAAACCTAGACTTTCACGCTGTTGATAGGACTTCCAAAGTAGTTTGATTTGGTCTTGACCTGGGATTCACCGTGTCTGCTTCTCAAGTGATGTAGTGATGGGGGTGAGCTGATAGATGCAACAGTTTCTTAAAGGGCAAACAGAGGCCCTTATGGGGGTCTGCAAGTAAATTGTGCCATAATGTTGACAAGATCCTAGATAAATATCTTGTTTACCTCTGAAGGCTACATTCATTCTCTCTCCCTTACTCCATTTCCCCAGTGTCTTTCAATGCTACTGCAAGGCAGCATCTTCTGATTTCATATTGATGTGCAGCAATCGGCTGACCCACGAGCTGCAGAACCCATTAACTTTGAGAAACTGGGTTGCATAATCTGGGTATAATCCTTCCTTGGTGTGCGGAGTAGAGCTTTTATGGGTTAATGGGAAGCACTGCAGCCACAAATACATAGAGATATATGTAGTAGGATAGGTCAGAGCCTGACCAATGGCAGTAGCCAGAAAAGTAACCGAATATCTAAAATATAATAAAGAATTTGGGAAACACACAGATTAAAACCTAATATTGAAAGAACAATGTGTAATAACAGCTGTTTTCCAAGTACTTACTAATCCTTAGGAGAGAACCAATGTTTCAGGTATAAACAAGCAACTTCAGAGACATCTTAATTGAACTGAGAAATTGGAAATCCAGATTTGCTGTCTGTAGCCATGCTACATGTTATACAAAGCCACAAATTGCATGTCTCCTTGTTTTAACAGTAGTCTTCTTGGAAAAATCCTTAATGTTTTAAACAAACAATTATTTATATAAGAGAACTGTAGTACTCAAAACCACATGACTTCAAGCAAGGTGAGTCAAGTAATATGTTACATTGGTTTTGCTCTTACTTCAAAACTGCCTGGTACATACTGTATATGTAAATTCTTCAACCTGTTTACCTCAAGAATGCTTTCAGGAGATCTCTTGGGACTCACAGAGGTCCCAGTATCACTGCCCCTTCTCTAGTCCTTCTATTTTCATCCTCTCACTTTGGTTTTTACCTCCTTTGTGCATTACTTTTGGAAGAAATGTCTAATATTCAGTTTTTTCCTGAGCCACTGAATTTTTTATTATTGTACTTGTTTTGTTTAGTTTATAAAACACTAGCTGTGAAAACTTCTTGTGGAAGTGTTGATATTGAAAGAGTATTCAGGGAAGAACATTGCAATGTAGCTGCAAATAGATGTATTCTGCAGAGTTATTGGTTGAAATTAGGTGAGTCATCAAAGGATGCTGCATCCAAGATAGGAAGACAAGGATGTTGCATCAACAGGCACTGTTGGCATAGCAACCACAATATTTGTTTTTAGTTATCTGGAACTTAACAGAGGAAACAGCAGTTAGCAATTAAAAGGTATCTCACAAAATACTGCATTTCTGCCCACCCGAGCTTAAACCAGATGAAAGATGAATGACATCTGAGCACACAGTATTGTATTAGGTTTGTGAAATGAACTTCAAACCAATGAGATTAAATTAGATTACCAGATGAAGCCTTGGTACAGGGGAGATCATAAACAAGTTTCTGATTGCAGTTAAAGGATAGATACTGCAGTATTTATTGTCTTTGGGGACTATATCCAGGTACACTCCCAAGTGTTCTGTTTTATTAACAAAACTCAAATGTTCTGATCTGTGGTGCACACTCTTTTTTGCTGGGCTTGCTTCCATATATTGGTGCTCTACAGGGTCATATTAGAAAGACACATTATTACTCCCTTAATCCATTCCAAATCAAATAAAGGAAAATAAGAACTACCCTTTATTGTTGTGTGCTCAGAAATTAAACATTTGCAATTGCACTAATAATGTTTCATTAAAATCACTTAACCAACTACCTAGAATCTTAAATCAGAAAGTTTTTAAGAGGGCTGTTTCAGGCTTCTTAATGAGATCCTATGTTTGGAGTACTTTCTTAATAACTAGATAAATCTTTTTTTAATGCTTTTGTGTACCTTTCTCTTCCATGCAAAACATTGTTGTGGTTGTTTTTAAATCCTGGCATCTCTAAATGTGTCCTTTATGTGACTTTCAGGGGTTGCCTTTTCTCTAGCAAATTGAGGTATACATAAAAAAAAGAAAGGGTTGTTTCAGATAAGGATGCAAGATCTAATCATATGGAGGCTTAGAAGAGTTATTGGGATATTGATAGTAGAATTAGTTTATTATTACTGCTCATCCCTATTTTCCACATAGTCTGACTGTTCTAACATTTTATATGAAAGTTATACATAGTCAAGAATCTACAGAGTGAAGAGTGAGTGAGAACTGTACCCTGTAGGGTATGAGAGAATTCATTTAGGATGTAGAAAACCAGATTCAATACCCATGTCTGTGTAGCATCCCTAAACAGGGACCTCACTGGTGGACTATTTGCTTGGAAGCTGAGGGGAGATTTGGCTTCTTCTACCATAATCAAAAACACCCATCATTTTAAAAATAACAGTGCCCCCCAAACTTGTGCTCAGTTTTGGTTTTTTTTTCCAGGGAGTATAGTTACTTCATGTATAGCCAGTTTAACTGACATAGCTTGTCATAACAGGATGTGTAGGGTATTGCGTTTAATTTTTCTTAGAACTTTTTTGAACCTTATGTAAGTGAATTTCTATAATAAATACATAGCCAGTCATAACTTTCACATGTTGCAATGTCCCTACTACTCAGGAATTTATAATGCCTGTCAAATATTGGTATATTTTCACTGGTTACCTAAGTCCACATCAGAATTTCAGCTTAGTTTTTTTCCAGATACAAAAAGGATTTTGAACTATGAGTAAAACTTTCAGACCCAGAAGCAAAATTGAATGTGAATAATTGAATATGAATGTTCAATTATTTGTTTTAATCTCTTGACTTCTAGGTCTTTTTCATTAATTTTATTGAACTGATTTGTGATGCTTGAAAACTTAATCATGGAACTTCATATTGTTTAAACACAGTATAAATTAATTACAATGAAACCTAAGTCACTAGGAAACCTTAGTAATTAGTTTTTTTCTTTGAGTGATTCGTGTCTTCTAGCAATGTTAGGGCAATATTAGGGCAGCACCACTTGTCATCCATCAGTGAGCAGCAGCAAGGTTTAGAGACTGCACAAGCTGTTACTAGGACACCAATAGATCCTTGTACTGCAGTAACCAGTATTGTTGCAAGACCAACTAAACCGTGTGATTCACTCATACTGGATTTTTCTCTTGCAGATTGTGGGGGCTGTGGTTCAGAAATAAAAAATGGGCAGTCACTGGTTGCCTTGGACAAACACTGGCATTTGGGCTGTTTTAAATGCAATACATGTGGAAAGCTACTGAATGCAGAGTACATCAGCAAGTAAGTTGAGTAGAGAAGCATTTTCATTTGTTTTCAGCATTCTTTTAATACCCAATAATTAATTTAGCGTTGCATATACTTTAGATTTTGTTTATGTACGTTTGGAGATATATAAAAGATTAGAGATTATCATCTATATTATTATAAAAATTGTATTTAAAGCAGAAAAAAACAAATGAAGAAAAGTAGAAGTTGAATTCATCCATCTACCTGGAAGAGGACCTGGCAAAGCAGCTATGCTGTAGAAAGGCAGTGGGTGGAGTATGCTTAGAAGTCCTGTAACTAACGCCCTTAGTTGTCACTGTTTGACTTTGCTCTATGTGATGCTGTAATGTGAACAAGCAGATATTATCCTTT
The DNA here is from genome assembly GCA_013389865.1 of Piaya cayana. Classification (NCBI taxonomy): domain Eukaryota; kingdom Metazoa; phylum Chordata; class Aves; order Cuculiformes; family Coccyzidae; genus Piaya; species Piaya cayana. The sequence goes on along the minus strand of WAAB01007258.1, from coordinate 46,562 downwards.
CCATGTGTTTCACTTAAGCAAAAATATTCTCAAAAAGTTGATTTAAGGGGGTATGTGTCATGCAGCACAAAGCACTCATGCAGACCAGGTCCCATGTCAACATTCATATCAATCTGGTGAGATGCAGGGATTTCACTGACCAAGGCACTTGGGATTAATTTCTACTTTAGAGGAGTATGTTGATACCGTGAAATTTTCCTAAACAGTAGAGTAACTCAATCACCAATGCCCAGAGATAATGGAGTTTCAGACCCCATGTCACATTAACACTCAACATTTTTTTGGATTTAGATTAATGTAAGTAAGTACAACATTTAACTTGATAGCTTGCACTGGAGACTAAATAAAAAATATTTAATAAAAGGATGTTCTTAAATATGGTTTTGCATTATCTCAAATGTTATGCTACTCTGCTGTATTTTGGTGCGGGGTTGGTTTTTTTTTGCTTGGTATTTAATAATTTTAAAAGCCATAAATTTTGAAGATATAGTTGTTGTGAAATCCTCTTTTTTAGAAAGCTAAATGGCAACCAAAATAACTCAAGAAACATCCTTGCTTCAATTAACTAAATTAGTTATTGTGATAACTTATAGGTTAGTCTCTAAGCAGTCCAACTTGTATGCTCTGAAATTAATTTTTGTGTTTCTCCAGGAAAATGTCCAATAAAATTATGCCTTTGTTAATAAGTGAGTCTCAACTTGGTCTGTTTTAGCATAACACACTAAAACTTAACAAAGCTTAATTGGTGCTTTCAAACAGGAAGAGTCCCATTTTCTTCAAGTGTAATTTATTTTCGTTCATCTGTAATGAACTACAGGTAAAATTGTGATCTAAATGTAAAATTAACAAATAGGGTCAGTTTGGAGCAGTAGCCCAGGTGTTCTGGTTCTGACTTTTTAGAAGTTTTTATTTTTTGTAATTTTAAATTTTATGTGATCTTCAGTTACTTTTGAAGGTGAAATAATTGTTCACATCATACATGAATGCACTGCAGGATCTCTTCTACTGCTCAGCTTTAAGTCCCATAGTCAGTGCTGACTCCTACAGAGCAGGCTCTCAAGCTAGTTAATCCATGACTGTCTTGGTGGTTTACAGTTATATAGTCATTTGAGAAATTACTCTGCAGACTAAGTTAATTATAATTAGATGATAAATAAAGAAGGAAATAATAATATGTAGGAATAAATATTTTTTTCCAAGGATGAGTTGGAAATGCATGGAAGAATTTAATGACTAACACTATCAAAATAAACAGTGTTAGAGTCTGAGAGCAAGTGTTGTGACTAGAGGAGAGGCTGAATTCAGCAGCAAAGCAGGGAAGTGGGATTGTGATAGATTCAGAGGGCCAGAATAGTTCATGAACTTTCAGTTCTTTCCAAATAATTCAGTTCTTCACAAAAATAAATACAAGTATTTGGGAGGTGAGAGTCCCTAAACACCTTGTGAAGTGTTGAAACATTAACAAATTTTCACTGTATAATCTTGCAGTAAGCTTGTAAGCCAATGTAAAGCAATCTCTATATGGCCTGTTGTTCTCCTCTAGGGACGGCATTCCATACTGCGAAACGGACTATCATGCAAAGTTTGGTATCAGATGTGACAATTGTGAAAAGTATATCACAGGAAGAGTGCTTGAGGTAAGCAGAATCTGTCATTCATACACTTCTCAAAGTCTGCAGAGACTTGCTCTTTTGAGTGTAGTCATATGCCTGCAAATGAGTGTTCATGTAACAGTTTAATGTTGCTTTTATGGAATACTTGAAACTTTCTATAATTCTTCTCTGTTTCTTCTGTTAATTATTTGATAATACATGTATTCCCTAAATGGATGTGTGGTATTAGACAATGTTCAGATGGCAGAATTAATAACTGATTGGGTTATTTGGCACACTTTAATACCTGTGCTAAATTCCTTTGTAATTTCTGCTCTTTGGTTGTGTTTTATATTGCCAAAGTTAGACAAAGCTGTTGAAAAACTTAAAATTAATCATTTTAATTGTATTTTTGAACCCAGAAATGAGCTATATTGCAGGGATTTTTTTGAGTGTGCTGTTCTAAAAAGCAGGGAGTGTTTAATGCAGGTGCATGTTAGTGCTTCAAGTAGAAGAGGTTTACAAAAATTGACCCATGATCAGAAATAAATATATTCTTTTGATTCAAATGGAATTTATCCTTGGATGTAAGTGTAATATTATCCTATCAATGTCATCGATTATCCCCTTTTTCATTCTGATGTTTCCCTGTATCTCTGAAGCCTGAGCAGTACTGGGGTTAGGAAGAGGTTCCCTTGGTTGTTCAGTTCACTACTTTCTCTTCATCATTTAGGAAAGCTTGGAGAAATCCTAAAGGACTTCACCAGGGAAAGACCTACTTTGTGTAAAAAGACTTAACTTTCCAAGCAGTGGGCAATAATAGCTATGGAAAAGACTGAGAATTAAGTGGAAGAAAAGAATGAGTCTATGTGAGATGGCATGATATGGAGTTAGGGTTAGTGCTTGGGTGGCTTCTCCATTGTCAAATATTTTTACAGACATCTTAGAAAACAGACTTCTAGTAAGGGATTTGAAAGAATATAAAGACGGCTTTCTCAGTTTCTACAGATGGCTCTCTCAAGCGTGAGAGGGAAAACAGAAGAAAACATTAAAAACCTTCAAAAATGTGAGAGGTGAGCACTGGAAGCTGCTACATGTTTTCAGACATGGCAGCCTTTGACACTGACAGGTCATTGATGAAGACGTTGAACAGGGCTGGACCCAGCACTGAGCCCTGGGGGACCCCACTTGTGACTGGTCTCCAGCTGGAGTAAACTCCATTTACCACCACTCTCTGGGCCCGGCCAGCCAACCAGTTTTCCACCCAGGAGAGTGTGCGCCTACCCAGGCCGGAGGCTGACAGTTTCTGTAGCAGAATGCTGTGAGAAACTGTGTCAAAGGCTTTACTGAAGTCCAGGAAGACCACGTCCACAGCCTTTCCCTCATCCAGTAGGTAAGTCAGTATGTCTTAGGAGACGATGAGGTTAGTTTGGCAAGACCTGCCTTTTGTGAACCCATGTTGACTGGGCCTGATCACCCGGTTCTCTTGCATGTGCTTCATGATAGCACTCAAGATCACCTGCTCCATGACTCTCCCTGGCTCTGAGGTCAGACTGACAGGCCTGTAGTTCCCTGGATCCTCCCTGTGACCCTTCTTGTAGATGGGCACAACATCAGCCAGCCTCCAGTCCAGAGGAACTTCCCCAGTC
>WAAB01007258.1:0-34262 GCA_013389865.1 Piaya cayana | reverse complement strand
CAACCTGGTTATTCTATGATTCTATGCTAACGTTCTCTTGGCTTTGTTTCTTGGTAATGCAACTACACCATGCCTTGGCATACCAGCAGGCTCGGTGTGTTGTTGGCTGACTTCCAATATCTTTGTTCAGCATAGGATGCAGCTAGGGCTTCATTTGGAGATTTTAGAGTATGCAGATGGCAGGATTTGGACCTACCTCAATAGCCAACACTCAGTAGTAATAATGCACTATTACAGCAGTCTGTTATGCCCTTGAAATAGAAAGTATCCTTTGATACGATTGAATCATTGCAGCAGTCTAGCCTTTTGTCATTTCTACAAATTGTTTAACCCCAGCAGATGTCCATTACCGCTGTGCATTTTGTTAATGAGATAGATTTTTAGTTTTATATTTTTCCCAGGAAAAAGTTCACTGGAAACTTTTCATTTTCAGAAAAGGAAACAGGTAGTTATGAGTTTACCACAATGAAAGATTTGTCTACTTACTTTCTCTCTCTGAGTTGGAGAAATGTGGATTTGATGGATGTGCTGTTCAGTGGGCAAGGAATCAGCTGGATGGCCTTAGCCAGAGGGTGATGATCAGTGACTCAATATCCAGATGGAGATCAGTGACAAATGGTGTCCCTCAGGGGTCCATAGTGGGACCAGTAATGTTATCTTCATTAGTGACATTGACAGTGGAATCAAAGGCACCTTCAGCACATTTTCGGGCAACATCAAGCTGAATTATATGGTTGACATACCTGCAAGATAGGATGCCATCCAGAGGGGCTTGGACAAGCTTGAGAAGAGGGCCCATTTGAACCTCATAAGGTTCCACAAAGCCAAGCACTAGGTCCTGCATCTTAAGTCAGGGCAACCGCCAGAATCAATACAGTTTGGAGGCTGGAGGGATTAAGAGGAGCTCTGCTGTGAAGGATTTGGGAATACTGACAGATTAAAAGCTGGACATGAGCCAACAATGTGTGCTTGCAGCCCAGAAGGCCAACCATATCTCAGCAGAAGGTGATTCTGTCCCTCTACTCCGCTCTGGTGAGACCCCACCTGGAGTATTGTGTCCAGTTCTGGAGTCCTCAGCATGGGAAAGACATGGACTTTCTGGAGCAAATGCAGAGGAGGGCCACAAAAATGCTCAGGGGGATGGAACAACTCTCCTGTGAGGAAAGGCTGAGAGAGCTGCGGTTGTTCAGCCTGGAGGAGGCTCCAGGGAGACCTTATTGTCACCTTTCAGTACTTCTTGGGGGCTTTTAAGAAAGACAGTGACAGACTTTTTAGCAGGGTTTGTAGAGATAGGACAAAGGTTTTGTTTAATGGTTTTAAATGTAAAGAGGGTAGATTTAGACTAGATATAAGGAAGACATTTTTTACTGTCAGGTGGTTAAGCACTGGCACAGGTTGTCCAGGGACGTAGTGGATGCCCCATCCTTGGAAACATTCAGGGTTAGGTTGGATGGTGCTCTGTGCAACCTGATATAGTTTGAGTTGTCCCTACTCATTATAGGGGTCTGGACTTTGAAGGGCTCTTCTAACCCAAACTATTCAGTGATTTACTGCCCACTAAGTGAGTAAGGCAGTGAGATAGGATGTACTTAGACTTCATGGGTGAGAGAATCATCAGAAATTTTGAGCCCTCTCTCCAAGAGTCAGCTTGTGCTTTGAGGTCTGCACTGCTCTGGTTCAATCTCTCATGTGTCAATCTGTACACAGTTGTCATTCATCAACTGCAGTAAAAAATTACATCAGTCAGGCTCCTAGCAACAGCATGAGAGGACAGACAAGCAGTGTCATTGTGATAGAGTTACAGTTATTATACATATCATCTTTTATATATTCTGCCACTTCATCAGTTATTGCAGCCATAGCCGGAGAAGAAGCAGAGACTTTCACTGAGCTGTCTGTAAAAATGTAGTATCTTTTTCCTGAGTGATGACAGCTAATTTAAAAGCCAGACTTAACTAGTTAAGGTTATTCCTTCCAGTATGAATTACTATGGTTTCACTACCATTGCATGTTTTCCAGGCCTGGTGTTCATACTGCTCTGCAGAGTTTAGGGTAGCGCTTCTTACTGTTTTCAGATTGTGCTTCAAATGATGTGATTTGCATTGTTGCATTAAGTTCATTGTTATTTTATCTAGTTCAAGCCCTGATGTTATGAGAAATGAGAAAAGGCGGTTATATGTACTTTGTTGCAGAGCTTTCTGGTCCTGTTTTAAGTGACACATGGGTTTACTTGTTGATATGCTGTGGGACAGGTAGCAGCACTAAGGTGCCCCCATGCTTAGGACCAGGAGTTTCAGCAGGTCCTCAGCTCCACTGGGAGAACATTCTTCATCTAGACCCAGCCCTGGCGGCTCTGCCTGGCTCTTACCATTCAAAGCGGTTACTCATACCTGAAGGGAATGAGGTAATTCACAGAATCAAAGAATCACAGAACAACTGGGTTGGAAGAGACCCACCGGATCATCAAGTCCAACCACTCCTATCAAACACTAAACCACGGGCCTTAGCACCTCATAATACTTTGTCTTAGAGTCTTAAGGACTGTTTTGACTCCAACTTTAAATTACACAATAAGACTTTGACTTGGTGATCATGGAAATGTGGTGTAGTCCCTTGAAGAGAAATTGAACTGTTGATAGTGTACTATGTTCCTAAGTACATATTCTGTTGTTCGGGTCTCAGGAAATCTGAGTTGAGAATTAATCTTTAAATTAATTAAGTCTTCATAGTAATATGATCTTCACATCTGGATACCTGGGCACAAAGACCTGGTGCAATCTTGAAGCAAATGTGGAATATTAAGGTTACTTGCAATCTACCACTTGAACTATAGGAGTTCTACCAGAGTTGAATGTTGCTTCTTCTGTGCTATGTTGGTATTTTATTAAACACTGAGACCACAATCTGTCAAGCTAAGCTTTCAAACTGCGAAGAAGTAGTAACCATATGGTTAGGAATTTGTTTGCTGTATTAAACTCCCTCACATCAATATAGCCAAGAAAAGAAAAAAAATAATGAGGCCATCATTACAATCAAATTGAAAACATGAAACAGTTGCTGCCCTGAGCTTATAAAATTTCTGGGTTCTGCTGGAACCAATTGTTGTTCTGGGAGATGAAGCCTCTGAAATGGTCTGAAGGGAGAGGAGAAAGGGGCACTGATGAAAGACTCCTTGGCATGTACACAAGCAGGGCTGTAGTTCTCATTCAGACACAACAAACTCAGTTTTGAGCATAATTTATGGTGTCTAATCAAGCTAACCACATAAACGTATCAGGGAATATTGTTAGTCAATACCTGCATCAAGTTCCTAGCCTCAGATTCAGCTATCACCTCTCCTTTAGAAAGATGGTGTTATTTGTTTTAAATACTAAGTGTGATGAAGCGTCTGCCATGTCTTGTGTTCTATGCTTTGGTTAGAAGAGGGACATCATAAAAAAAAATTTAAAAGGGGAACAAAGAAGACTGTCAAGACGTAGAGTTACATGAGCAGTTTAAGTAAGTCCCATTTTAATTCAGAGGTAATTATGCAAAATCCATTTGAGTTATGCTGGTGAGAGCATCAATAAAAGGATCACTACACCTTTTCACCCTGTTACGATTAATAATTTCTGTTATAATTTTATCTAAGTTATAAAAGAGGTCTCTGTGGCATTGTCCAGATAGTTAATGTTGCTTACTTCACAGAGTAAATAAAAATGATGGTTGTACTGTTAAATTTAGATAAATTGATTTTATTCTGTGATGAATCCAGGTTATCTGAGAACGTGTTCTCCCAATTTATTTTAGCAAAGCAATTCCCCTAGAGAGTCTTAGCCAGGAAATTGTATCAGCTGTACTAAATCAATTGAATTATGTGCAGTACAAATCTATGAAGTGAAATTATATTTCTTCTCAGCTTGATATTCCAAATTTAAGTTTATCTCATGACAGTTAAATAAACTCTGCTTAAAAACCTACACTCGGTCAAGCAATTTTAAACCTGAAGTTTTAAACTGGTGCTGATACTTGACAGCTTGAAACTTTAAGGTGTCAACACAGATAGTAGTGACCATATTCCATGTCTAAAGTTGCAAAAATCACCTAGCAGTCTGCATAAATGACACTATAAAAGAGTGAACTGGAACAAAGCTGTTTTCAAAACAGCAGTTCTGGTGTGATGTGTTGATGTTTCTTATTGCTGATTTAAAATAGAGCAACTAATTTTCAGGGGTGAACCAAGTTAACAATGATGAAGTAAAACAAGAGATTCTTTAACCTGAATTTATGACACTCCTGTGTTGTTGCTGATGAATGGCAAAATAGACCCCAGACACAGACTTTCTTTTCTGATAGTCATTTGAGTTTAACTTCACCTTTGTCTGAATTATACACTGATGTTCTAACATAGACAGGCCCTTCCTCGTTGTAGCAGGTAGATGTCTCCTCTTGAAGAATACACTGAAGTCAGTGGTGAAAATGTTTAAGTTAATGGGATTATAAGGTAATTGGAAATCTAAATTTATGAGAATTGATGATTTAGCCATTCTGAGCAAATTTAGGGCTTAGTTCTGTTCTCATTCCAATCAATGGAAATGGTGGTATTAAATTACAAGGATTAATTTCAGAACAATTGGCAAAGCCCCTGGCTTGTCTATGTGAGGGATTTATTGCATAGTACCCAAAAGTGACAGCTCTGAACTTTATTCTTTAGGCACACCATACAAATTCCTCATGGAAACACTTTAGTACTCATTACCTGCAAGCCACTTTCAAAGCAGATACAAAATTTTTTTAACAGGATGGTTCTTGCTATGTATTAAGAGTATATGTTCAGTAGGATCATGAAGAACATAGAGTGAATTGCAAATGCATGCTTAAAGTTAAAATCTCTCAACTTCCTTCTGCAGGTGTGTCCTAATCTAGCTTGCATTTTGGTGTATGGTATGGTTGTCTATAGGGGAATTTTTGCTAAAGATAATTGTTTCTGTTTTTTTAATCCAGAGACTTAACTATTGCACATTAACTTTTCTTGTGTAGGCAAGACCATAATTGCATTATAAATACTAAATTGTCTGTAATGAAAAATAAGCATTTTGATTGTTGGAGACTTTTAAGCTAATTGACATTACCTAATTTATTCTAATTAGTCATATTCTAGAGGAAGAAAGAAAAAAACTCCTCATATTGAAGCTGCTATATTGATCAGTATGCTTAGTCATCTGTACCTTTTTCTCCCAAACAGGCAGGAGAAAAACATTATCACCCAACCTGCGCACGATGTGTCAGGTGCAATCAGATGTTTGCAGAAGGAGAAGAAATGTATCTTCAAGGTAAAAACAAAGAAACTGCCCCAAACCAAACCTGTTACGCTTGTAGCATGTCCCTCTAGCCCATACCTGCTACCATGACTGAGATGTTTTGCATATATTTTCACTTCGCAACTACTAAAGAAAGTGTAGGCTAAAGAAAGGCAAACCCAAATCTTTGTTGCTTCTTTCACAGTATTATTTCTTTCTTGTTTCAAATCCAATAGTAAGTGTGAATCACAGAAAGGATGAGTGGTAGCAGTTATTTCCTGCAGATGGAAGTACTTAACAGTGAAGATTATAAAGGTTTCCATTTACGAAAAAAATATTAATTTTTCTGCAGTGGTATGTGCTCCAGATGAAAGTTAATATGTATATGAGACAGCTGGTTCCCTAAAGCAGTGCTAAGTCCAGTTCCATATCCATTGCCCGTTTGAGTACATGGAGAAAATGTGGAGGTCTTTACTTGAATTCCCCTCAGTCAGACCTAACTGTCTTCACATGGTGGAGAAGGTGCCGTGGAGCTGAAGCCTGTACCAAAAAATATGCCTCTGCTTTAAGGAACCATAAGCTTGCGTCACTTAGGAGAAAGCTCTGCAGGGATAAACTCTTGTCAGGGAATTTGAGTGGTAATAGAGAACAACTTGCATAATTCGTTCAATGGGAAAATTGTTATTTAATATAGGTAGGATCTAAAATCTGTGTTTCATATGTAGCAACTTTTAGCTGTACTAAACTGATAAAGAAAACAATGCCTACACAGTTAAATACAGGGCCAGACACCAGACAAAATGAAGGATTTTGCCTGTGTCTTTGACTGGCAGCATCTTTTCAAAGGAAAACAGAAAAGAGAAACTTAGTAGGATGTGGGAACTGTAAGGCTCGTGTATTATCTGAAAATCACATGCTTGTCCAGATTACAACTTTGCAATTGTCCCCAGTTTTCTAGAAGTGTACTTCAAAATCATTCATTAAGCTGGAACAGTTAGGGTTTATTTAAAACACAACAGTGGCCTCTGTAAGATCTAATTATAATTTAGTGTGTTATTTAAAATGACAATTTTATTGTCACTTTGGTTTGCAACAAGAACTAGCTCATTAAAGGACATAATGATCCTTGTCTGTGCTCATGGATTCTCTCTCAGGAGCCAGAAAATGCTGTGGTTCTTCCAATTGCAAAGTAGCTTAGCATTACCAGAATCCTCTGGGAAATATATGCTTTAAAAAAAGATACCAAACTACATATTTGTTTCTAGATTTGGAACCTCCTGAATCTGGGTTGCAAGTGAAATTTTCTTTTTAAGGTAGGATATTTTTTAGGTTATGTGCTGATATTTAGCTTAAATATTCACAAAGTATGCTTAGGTCCTGTTAGTTTGGAACCATTTTAATCTGTTTTCTGATGTATGAAGCATTCATACCGGCTTGTAGTCAGATACTTTTTGTCTTCACATGAAGAGCATTTGCCATTAGAAATGGTGTTAACTTCATGAAAGATCCGTGATTAGGTGTTTGGACTGCCTGACCTGATGTATTAGATAATAAAAACATCAGAGTCCAGGGTTTTGGAACTTGTTGCTCATCTACTTCATAAACTGCTGTCAAGTTCCTTTTGGTATTACATGCTCCTGAGCAGAAATTTAGTCGTCAGTGCTCATCCAACAGCTGATCTTTGGCTAAAAGGACTCTTCTTCTGTGTGAAAAAATTCCCAGCTAGTTTTTCTTTCATAGGAATAATTTAAAAGAGTTGATCTAAATACTTTCTGGAATCATTAGAAAGATTTATATTATGCAGCAGTTTGGACAAACACTTTCCATGGGCAGGCTCAGACCCACTGATAATTGGAAGATACATTAACATTGAATTTAAAGATGCTATAAAAAGGTTTCTTAGTAGTTCAGTCCCAAAATAATGCAGCAACTCAGAAAAAAAAGTAATTTATCTGTTCTGTACTTATTCTTTCACTGCTTGAATCTGTGTTCATCTGGGTTATTTTTGTGAAATAAATTCTAATGATCTCCGCCTGTGTTCTGGGAAATAGACTTTCTCCTTCTGTCTTGTTTCCCAAGACCACAGGTTAGGAAACTGTCAAACTGTTGTGAAAACAAAGCATTTCCAATATGGAAATTCTTGGTGCTCTCCACCCAGAATAAACATTAGATATTTTTAACACAGAAGTTCTCAACTTCCGATTTAGTCAGTCAGAAATTGCAGTGCATTTCCCATTATTCAACTGTGTGGAGGTTTAGGTTGTGGTTTGTCTGAGCTTAGACTGGCATAAACTTAGATGTTCCTTTTTACTATCAAATAGTATCTTACAAACTATTATTTTATTTTATATAGTTACACATTCCACTTTCATTGAACACTGAGTATTCAACATTGTACTCAGCTTTTTGGAAAGGGTTTATTTTCTCTGTGACATTGTTTCTTTTCTTCAGTAGGTAACATGCAGTAGGGAATTGATTCATTCTTTATTTCTGGCTTCCTCTAGGATGGGTATTTCCTTGAATTTATGCAGTTCATTAGTATTTAACTTACGAGAGACAAATAAATAGGAAGGGCAGATAAATACAGTGAAAAATTCAGAAAGACTGGATTTTCAGCTAATGTTAAGTGCCACAATGTTATTCTACCCCTTCACAGTGTGCAACTTAGTATGGCCTGGGCCAGACTATTAGAAGACCACATATAATAAGAGTACAGGAAATTCTGACTACAGATAAGGTTAAAAAATCTACAAGGAGAGCAGAACAGATTGCCCAGAGGTACTGTGGTATCTCCATCCTTGGAGATGTTCAGAACCTAACTGCGCACAGCCCTGAGCCAGCCACCTGCTGTAATAGAACCTGCTCTGAGCAGAAGGTTGGGCTGAAGGAACTCCAGAGACTCCATATTACACTTAAGACTCAGATTTTGATGTTGATCTCACGTATTGAAGTCCATGTACCTTTCTCAGGCGTGCCTAATCTCTAATGTGTATGTTATCAGACTCACTGATACTAAGAAATCATCAGTTTTAGCTTTGAAAGTATCCATGAAGTAGTGATTGCAGTGGCATGCTGTCTGCTGTGTCTTATAAAACGTTATAGGAAAGTTTAATAAGATTCATATTTTAAACCTTTTAAGTTGCTTTTGGGGAGCAGAGTTAAGCAGAACTTTAAATTTATTTTCCAGGTACATCCATTTGGCATCCGGTTTGTAGACAGGCTGCAAAGGCTGAAGAAAAAAACAAGGTAAAAATTTACTTTTACCCAATATTATTCCATTGTCAGTTTATTTTGTATCTCTCTTTTTTGCAGCAGGCATAAATGGCAGGATTTGGAACATTTTCACTGCTGTAATTTTAAATTTAAATGACAGAAATCTAGTAGGTTAATGCAATATAATAACATACTATAAATATTCTGCTTTGACTTAGTGATTAATGCCACAGCTTCAGGAAAATGCTGACCTAAGAGTATATGTGTAAGCTGATTAAGGAAAAATGTGAAAATATGAATAAGAAAAAAAAAAGTTAATTTTTAATTTCTGTCTGACTATGACATGATCATTGCATGACCTCTTCTCTTGTTATGTGTTTCTGCACTAAAAAGATCAGACAACTTTTGTTTTGTTAGTTTTTTTAAAAAATATCTTCTTGGAATTTCTTTTTCATTATTATTTGTAAAATGTTAGCAAGCCTGCCCCAACTTAATTTAGTCTCTGGTTTTAAATACCTCCTTAAGTCAGATGATTTGTGCATCTGTCTATGTGGAAGGGAGAAGGGGGGAAGTTCTGGCAGCTTTAATAATTATAAGGTTAGGAAATGAATAAGCTGCCCTGAGGAAATGAAGAATTAATATGTAGTTGGGGAAATGATCTCTCTGAAGTGGTGGGACTGAGATGCAACTATTTCATTTAATACAGAGGCCAAGTCTGGGGTTTTTCAGTTCTTCTGTTCTCTGATGCTCCAAGTGGTATCCTTGTTCATTAAAGCTCTGCTTTGATTCATCAAGGCTTGGATGCAAGTGTCATGGGACAAGTCAGAAAAGCAGAGAGAAGCTATAAAAAGAGTGTTTGCAAATCTGGTGTGCAAGCAAGTGCAACTTTGACTAAATTACAGTATTGAAAAAAAAATGGTTTGGGCTTTATCCTGAATGATCTTGGCTGTATTTTTTTGTACGAGTGTATTTGGGAAGCGACTGCTCTGATGTTCTTCATGGCAAGTTCCAACTGTCAACTTAGTATCATTTCAATGTAAAATGTGTTGTTTAATACATGTGTAATGAATATCATCAAAATACTTTAGTAAGCACTGCTGATATTGACTGATACTATGAATACATGAATACACACATACAAACTCCCTTCAGCAAAAGAAAACAGATGAGGTTGTTCTGGGTTCCTGCTGGCTGTCTTTTCCTCACAAAGGCCAAGAAGGTCTATCTGTAAATTACTGTGTAAAGGCTGACTCCTTTGTTACACATCTCTCCTGGGCGCTGTAAGTCTGCTGGTCCCCAAGCAGTGAGGAAGACATCTGTATCTGAAAGTCAGTGGGAGTTTTACCTGAGCAGGGTAAAAGAACAGCATGGAGCTTCAAGAATGTTTTCTCTTCTTTGTGGTTTTCCTCTTCTTTGTTCTTTTTCCTCTTCTTTTTGTCTTTACACTCATTATTGAAAATGTAAACTGAGAAGAAAGGATGCAATTTCAAAGAGGGTAGTAATGTACTTCTAATGTAACCATTGCAAACTGGTTAAAAAATGTTCTGGTCAACCTTTGCAGTTTGTTGGTTTTAAAAGTTGTCTTTTTATATATTTATATATGCACAGCATGTAATAAAAGTAGGCGACAAAGGCAGGAGAACTAAGTGGCTTTGGAGATGGAGTATAAGGGAAGAAAAGGTTATGAAAGAGAGTGACAACAGAAAGAAAAATGGTGGGAGAGTGAGATTGTAAGCAGAATGGTTGAAGCTGGAAAACACAGAAGGAATTAAGTTGCAAGAGAGAGAATAAGACTTATCAAAAGGCATAAAGGGAAAAGGTAGGTGGACAGAGAATAAGAATGTGTAGTACAGAGAAAAGAACTGAAGAGAAGCATTAGGGTCTACTAAGACATGAGATTTTATTGCAAAAATTAAGAGATTATGTGCAGCACACATGGACTGGGGATGCTAATACGAGTAATGTATCATGCAGAGATATATTCAAAGAGCATGTGTGAGATGTGGAATGAAGAAAGTTTAATCAACAAGAGTAGAAATTGAACTGTTTATAGGAGTAACTGAATAGTGTAAGGAAGCGCAGAAGCAATCTGCATAAGTAGTTTAGAAAGGTGAGAATCTACACTTTAATTGCAAAACCTAGGCAGTTTAATGAATTGTAGTTCTTGTTAAAAACAAGATAATTCTTCTAAGTTGAAAAAAGCCCCTGAAAAAACTCCAGGAATTTATTAAGAGTTATTAAATATATTCAGCAAAGTGTGTTATGGGTTTCAAGGTCATGACTCCACTGATGCACATAGAATCAATACTTTGGAAGACACCTTTGAGATCATCAAGCTCAACCATACCTGTCCACTACTAAATCATATCCCTAAGCACTTCATCCATCCGTCTTTTAAATACCGCCAGGGATGGTGACTCAACCACCCCCCTGGACAGCCTATTCCAGTGCTTAATAACCCTTTTGGTGAAGAAATTTTTCCTAATGTCCAATCTGAACTTCCCCTGGCACAGTTTGAGGCCATTCCCTCTCATCCTATGACCTGTCACTTGGGAGGAAAGACCAACACCCACCTCTCTACACCTGCTTTCAGGTAACACCTTCACCAGCTTCATTGGCCTTCTCTGGACATGCTCCAGGACCTCCATGTCTTTCTGGTACTGATAGGTNACCCCCCTGGACAGCCTATTCCAAACCTAAACACAGTATTCAAGGGGCAGACTCACCAGCGCTGAGTACTCGGAAAGAATCACTTCTCTGGTCTTGCTGGCCACACCATGTCCGATAAAAGTTCAGTCTACTGTCAGCCATCACCCCCAGGTCCTCCTCTGACAGGCAGCTTTCCAGCCACTCTTCCCCAAGACTGTATCACTGCACAGGGTTGGTGTCCCAAGTGCAGGATTCTGCACTTGGCCTTGTTAAACCTCATTCTGTTGGTCTCAGCCCATCCAGCCAGCCTGTTCAGATCCCTTTGCAGAGCCTTCCTACCCTCAAGCAGACTGACACTTCCACTTAGCTTAGTGTCATCTGCAAACTTGCTGCGAGTACATTCGACCCCTAATCCAGGTCACTTATAAAGATATTGAACAGAACTGGACCCAGCACTGAGCCCTGGGAACACCACTTGTGACTGACCTCCAGCTGGATTTAACTCGTTTTATTGCCACTCTTTCGGCCTGTCCATCCTGCCAGCAGAGGGTGTGCCTGTCCAGGCAAGTGGCAGCAGGTTCTCAAGCAGAATACTGTAAGAAACAATGTCAAAGGATTTAATGAAGTCCAGGTGCACATCCACAGCCTTTCCCTTGTCCAGTAAGCAAGCGTCCTTGTCATAGGAGACCATCAGGTTAGTTTGGCAGGACCTGCCTCTCATAAACCCTGCTGAATGGGTTAAGCCAAAGCTGTCATTTGTCTCTAACAGGGTTTAAACCACTGAAATAGTGCTGTGTTATTCAGTTTTTGTTCTCTACTGCATTGGACATCCTGTAAGGACAGTATGAAAGATAAGTATGGCTTGCATGTGACATCAATGCATTTACACATATGACATCATGTCATTTACACAAGTATTAGAAAATTTCAATATGCTTTAACTATGCAGAAGATCGGTACATTTACACTGTCTGTGTTGAGTGATCATCTCAATGGCAGCCACAATATTTCCATGTCAGTGTTTGCCTTGTCCACCTTGGACCTTCTGAGCTCATACAGAGAGCCTTGGTATGAGACAACTGAAAATGAGAGGGAGAAAATTCCCAAATCCCAGTCAGACATGTCAAAACAATAAACTGAATCTTTATTATAAGGATAAACATCTCCACATACTGTCTTAGAGATGTCCATGGGACTGTTTGAGCTAAAGATGGTCTGTAGAAGGATAGTTGTGATCATTGAATTTGTTTGCTGTGCTAATACAGTGCAGTACAGATATATTCATGTATTGCTTCCAAAAGCTAGTAAGTATTTCAGGCAAACACTGAAGTAGTAGGAAGGAAGCTTCCTTGACCTGACAGCTTAATAATGCTAAAATCATTTTAAGAGTCTGAACAGTTGTAACCTTTTGTTGAGAAGTGCTGGCCTTCAGTGAGACATTAAATTATGGTCATTTGGAGTGCATGGAAAAGTACATACCTTTTGCAATCAGGGACAGGTTTTTCTATAGATTTTTCCATAGAGTATTTTATTTTGAATTAACATATCTGGATAAAAAAGGATATAAGTCCATCGATTACATAGGAAGATTTGTTGAAACTTCAATTACAAATGTCAGGTCTGCTTGCTCATGGTTGTTACTGAGTCTCACAACCCTTTGTTATTTAAAAGTAATTATATTTTGCATCATAACAGAGTCTACCAAAAAGAAAACAGTGAAGGTCTGTCATTCTGAATGCCAAAATGATTGAAAGCAGAGCAAAACTGGTTGAATATTAAAATTAATCTGGTATTGTTACAGTTGGGGAGGGGAAGGCTAACCTTTTGGGTGACTGATGCAGGATGCTTTGCAAGATATCATGCTGTTTGCTATGAGTGAATGGCATGGTAGTGTAGAGTTTGATTGACTAAAGTTTTTCATTTATTTTTAGCTCTTTGGTAAGCTGGTATGATTTGAGCTCACTGTAATATGTCATTTTTTAATGGTAAAAGTTATATTAAATTAAATATCTTGAATTGGATTCGATGATCCTGTGGGTCTTTTCCAACCTTGTGATTCTGTGATTCTGTGAATACTCTTTTTGAAGTAACAGTTACATTTCCTCTTCCTCTCCTCTATTTCTTATTTGTTTCACTTCTCTTCTCCTGCCCTAGGAAACAAGGACTTCATCTGAGAGTATTATTTCTGTACCTGCTTCAAGTACATCAGGTTCCCCAAGCCGTGTGATCTATGTGAGTGTTTCACAGTGAAATTAGTTCAGTGGGATAGGGAAAAACTGGTGCTTCCTCCTACAGTTTAGCACATTGTGTAGAAAGCTAGTGTCTCCAAACCACTGCAGTTGGCAATTCCTTTAAAGTAGAATTTACTTTCTCAGATTTTAAATGTTTGAATACTGCATTTCCCATAACAAAATTCTGGCAGTTTCCTGTTATTTGTACAGTATTTATAGCACTTACATTACCACTAGGGCTAGCTTGTACAAAAGCATGCAAAATACCACAGTGTTTTCTAAAAATATAAGCCTAAGTAAACATTACAGCCCACAGATAGATTACAAGCCTAGATTTGAGCACAATTAGTCTAAATCAAACTCTTGAGCCTGTATCTGATTACTTGTAAGAACACTCATGTGTGAGATTGTAGGACTCAGGCCTTGACAAATGCCAATCCCTAAACTCAGAGGTCACTTGGTGTGTTTATGGGCTGTGAAGTGCTAGCTCGGGAAAGCTCATAGAGAGAATTTAAATAACAAATATGATAAAAACTTATGCTGACTATCTTTTCAATGCCAAATATACTTTGCTCGTCATAATTGCTAATGTTTGTGGTCACATTCTCAAGACTGCCCTCATAGGTAAAAAACCATCCACAAGTGTGGCATGTACCATACAAACATCTCCTCATTATTTACCGAGGCTTCAGTATTCCCAGGACTAGTCTCTGTGCTGTTTAAGTAGCCCCCAGGCAGGCAGGTCATTCTCATAAAATAGGACAGTGTGCAGAGGAAATTTCTGGAGATGCAGTTGACTGCTGAGGGGTTATTATACAAAGATTAAGAACTTTTAACTACCACAGCGAGACAAGAAGAGTGCCTTGGAGACAAATGTGTCTTTTTTTTCTTCAAGTAAAAATTGTTTGAATGCAATATACTATTTATCTGAGTAAGATTGAACTAGAAGTGGAGGAACTGCACTATATCTAAATGCTCATTGATGTTTCCGAGTTCTCCTTCCAGCAGAGCTCCATGCTGGTGGATACCAGTGGTATATTCCTATTAAAAAAATGCCATTGCCTCAACTGCTATGAAGACAATTTATTGTGCTAGGAACCTCTTATCTTGTAAGCGCTTTCTCTGGCCAGATGGTCTCTCTCTCCAGCCATGAACCACTTCATTGTTCCTCTAAGCATGAACATTCTTCTAAGATTCATATATTTTTAATGACATTTATCTAACTGTTGGATGGTACTGTTTTTCTTGATTTTTGTGATTACAGCTTTAAATATACTTCAGAGTTTGTTAAAAGTCAGGGACAATCCTCTGTTCTCATTTTCTGTGTTTTTTTCAGCATACAACTCTAATGTTTGTTACCGTAATATATTTAAGAGGCAGCTAATACTGTGAAAGAATAAGGTTGTCTAGCACATAAGAATTAATTAGGAAAAAAAAAAGAAATCCCCAGAGGTGTGCAAGTTCTTGCTATATCTGTCTCATCTCTGACTACTTAATTGTCCAAGGTGTGAGACTGATTAAATCCTGTTCTGGCTTTCACCAACAGGAAAATAAGAAAAATTAAGAACATTTTATTGGACTTCTATATTATCAAAATTATTCTTTGGCTGTCTTCTGCACGTTTTCTGTTGCAGGAGTGTTACAAACCTACACAGATGCTCAAGATTTGTCTTTGCTGTTCTTGTGATTGATTTTACCAAACCTAAATTCATGCTGCCACTGAAGGGAAAGTCCTACTCCCATGTGTCCCTGTCCATCTCTAGCCATGTACTCCTGTTGTCTCTTTGATGCTAGTACTAGTGCGTAAACAGAGGCTTGATTAATCAGATTTGAGACCAAATTCAGGTGAAAAATAAACCAGGAAAAGCCTCCAGCTAAACAAATAGGCAAAAAAAGACCCAGCCATCTACACATTTCTTGTGGTAATGTAGAAGGCAGAGCAGAGTGGGAACGTGCACGAGACAGCCACTTTCAGCAGTAACATTGATTTAAATTATTAAAAGCATTAATTAAACTGTATCTTAACAGCTAATGAGCTCTGTGAAGTGTTGTGTTGGACAAAAAAGTTTAAAATAAACAGTTAAAGCTTAGGAACCATGTATTGTGTTCATACTTTCAAAGGTATCAAGTCAGAGCAGTGCAGTCATTCTGAACAATACGCCATGTCCTGGCAGGTGTGTTCCTGGGTCATGGTTGAGTGCTCACCTAGAGAAAGATAAAGAAAATGTATTTTGACTAAACCTGAATGTGATTCATACAGATGGTTACTAATGCCATGCCACTTGCTCTTCATCTGTTAATATCAGACTTTGGTGCTATCTTGCACTGAGAGAGAGAGAGAATAGGCCAACTCCCCTTAAGTTAATGGGCAGCTTTTCATGATCTTTAGTGATGGTTTCATTACTCGCAGACTGAAGTTTAACCAAGTGCTGATGTCTCCTCAGAGTCCCCAGTTAAAAATGAGTTAATTTCTAAATTATGCCATGAAATAGGGCTTAAGTACTTAGCTGAATTTTATGAGGAGACAACTCGGTGCTCCCTGCAAAGATATATCCACCTGGAAGGTTTAGGCTCAGTTACAAAACTGTTTTGTAGGTTTCCTACTAGGAAAAGACAGCACATTGTATTTTTTATACAGAACATATTTGCAGTTATACAATTGCAAAATTACATATTTCAAATGAAATAGATAGTCTAAACTTAGAGCGTGGTTTTAACAGAATCCAAAATACCACATAATTGAAGAAATGGCTTAAAGCCTCCTGGCTGTAATTTGAGCCTTCCCTAGCATATTTGAGTTCCATTCACATTTTTGGAAGTAGGTAAAAAAAATAAAATAAAAATCAGTGTAGGCTGAAGGTTCATAGAATTAAGTGTTTTGAGAGCAACTATATCTCTAAGGTGTTTTTTCCTCCAAATTGGCCTACATTTTAACATTTAAACTGAAAGGAATTACGTAACTGGAGAAGTTTTACTCCTAACAGTTGTGAAACTTAGTGGGAGGATCACAGGTTGCATTTCATCATGGAGAGACAGAGGCTAAAATTGCCATCATTCACATTTAAGTATTCCTAGTTATGAACATTTTGGGTTCACTAGATCAATGTCCAGAACCCTGGCTACATTGAAAAAGAAATTATCACACCCTCTTTGCCCTTCATTTTAGGTACAATGCTGCCCAAAATCTTCTTGAAGCAGACTACTCTCTGTCTTTACGTGACCTATCCTTGTATCAGAGCTTGCCACTGGCTTCTCAACAGGGAGAGATTTATTTTCATTAAGTGGCTACTTCATTGCTCTTCAGCTTCTTAAAGTAGCTCAAGGGATGTAAGATTTGTAGATCGCTAAAACATCACATAATTGATTAAACCACATTTTTACATTATTTTTGAGAATGAATTTTTTTCCTGTATAACCTAATAGGAAACTTCCCTGGAAAAATCTATTGACATTTTCTTAGATCCAACCAAGAAAATATGTAATTACTTCACACACAAATACTGGCTACTTCCATATTTTTGCATGTAGAAAATTTTATTACAGTTTTACATCTGATCATACTGAGATTTTCAGAGAATAGTGAGATTCACTCATCATTTTGTTGCCAACAAATAGCATATCATTCTGCAGAGTCTGAACTGAGAATGAGACTATTACGCTGCCCATTTCTCCACTCTCTATGTGACCAACTGCTTATCATATCTACAAGACAGTACATACTAGATACAATTTTAGTGCAAGTTACTAATACCCTAAGGATCATCTGTTCAAATGTGACATTTGATAATCATAATTTTGGAATATGCTTAGTAAGAGATGAAGATGGAGTGACACAACTGGAGGAAAAAAGCTCTTTCAATCTGTTGGTTGTGTGAGTCTTGTGAAAGGACTTGAACTTTACTTAAGTGGCATCTGCAATCTTCCAACTAATTCACCGCAGTGTGCATCTGTAATCGTCTGGTTTCTGCTCTATAATTAAGAGCTACTTAGAAATAGTCAGTAAAGGAGGTGAAGCTGTAGGGTTACAACTGAATAGAAAAATTAAAGACCTGAGTAGGGTTTTTCAGCATTTGGAGAGTATATATTGGAAATACGTACCTGATTATTCAGTGCTGCTTATGATGGGGGAACCCTGCACAGCAAAACTACTTTAAAGTGAAGGGTGTTTTGCCTGCAGAAGATTACAGTATCCATCACCCATGTCTTTTTGTGCAACTAGCATTAAGCAGGATATAACCAAGGGAACTGGAATGATGCCATGCTACTCCTACTACCCAAATGTGAATCACAAAGAAAAGAAAGCACCAGCATATAAAAACCCAACAGTAATATTTAGCATTGTGTAGTAAATATAAAAGATTTAAATTGTTACCAAAAGAAAAATGGGTTTACTATTATGGTGGTGACTTTTCTACCTATACTTCTCTGTCCTTTGCTGTTTGCATCCTGATCATATTCTTTCTTATGCTCACTGCTTTCTTTCCTCGTTTTCTTAGGCAAAGCTTGGAGATGAAATTCTTGACTACAGGGATTTGGCTGCTCTTCCTAAAAATAAAGCCATCTATAACATTGACCGCCCAGATATGATCTCCTATTCTCCATATATCAGTTACTCTTCAGATGACAGGCATAGTTACGGGGAGGTACTGAAACATGGGTATTTTTTTACTAAGAATTTGAAATTTTATGTGCATCATTAAACATGTTGCTGAACACGCTTAAACATGTAAATAGTTTTTAAAAAACCCCTTACTTTTATAATTTCTGTTCATTGAACCATGTCATCCAGTCATTCACAAGATCTTCCAAAAAAACCCAAAGCATGCATTTCACTTTTTATTTTTATGGAAATTAAAAAATTGATTTCTGTGATCATTATTTAAGATGATGACATGTAATTAAAATATGTTTTTCTATGAGGGGAGTTCTACATGCATGTGGTAGGAGACAGGAGCCATAGCTAATTACAATGCAAACATCAGAAGCAAAGCCAAACGTCTTTCATTACTCACTTATTTTCTTTAAAGTGTACCATATTATTTCAGTAATGCAACAGTGTATCACTTGCCTATGCACAAATTTCTTTCAACTGTAACCTACTAAGTTTCATCCTTGTGTCATGCCTGCATTTCCACCTATTCATATGCACAGCTAATACCATGCAGTTTGTGCTAATGAAACCTGATTTGCATAACCTTACTAATCCTGATTCTGGGTTTTGTGAAGTATATTTGTGTATAACTCCTGTCATGCAAGTTAGCTTTTCTTCCCTATTCATATCTACCTTATATTTCAATTTCTCATTTCTTTTATAATTGTAGATACTTTTTTACAAATCAGACCTCTTAGATATACCACATATGTTGTCAGGATACATATGGCATAGAATGGACATCTCCATTGTTCTTTATAGATGTAAGTGTGTGCTTAGAAATAAACACAATAAATAATAGCCATACTGATAATAATAGCCTAAATCCTGCTATCATTTACACCTTTTGCACTTAATCTGCTACTGAAGTCTCAGTATTGCTCTCAGGTAAAGTGTATCAGATCTTGGAGACAGTCTTCCAAACCCTCTTTGTACAGTGCTGAACCACACTAGCTCTAATACAATGTATGCCAAAAGAATTATGATTGGATCTGGTAAAGGATTTAAATGGCATTTAGATTTCTGAATTCACAAAACTAAATGCTACTTGCTAGCCCTGAACACAGAGTATAAACATTTCCTTTCTACATCAAAATGTGTGGGTGCTAATAATGTTTTTGACCTGTTTCAACTGCCTATTTTCATCTGGACTTGACAGGGGTCTCATCTTGGCTTGGAGGAGGTGCATAGGCTAAACAGCCTTCCACTCAGCTCCAGAGGACTCACTCATTGCACCCACTCCAAGGTGATAGCTACAAAACCATCACAGCCAGCATAAATCTATACTGCTGCTGAAGACGGTTTCCCCCTGCCTGCCCTCAGCATCATCTTGGCCACTTGCTTCTGCTTCTTTCCTTTGCCAGAATAAAACTCCATATGACCTTCTGGCCTTTGCTGGGACACGCAGCTGTGACCTCTGGGAATTTCAGCATCGCAGTTTTCAGAAGTGTGATAGAAAGTAGT
Organism: Piaya cayana; assembly: GCA_013389865.1. Classification (NCBI taxonomy): domain Eukaryota; kingdom Metazoa; phylum Chordata; class Aves; order Cuculiformes; family Coccyzidae; genus Piaya; species Piaya cayana. The sequence goes on along the minus strand of WAAB01007258.1, from coordinate 14,775 downwards.
TGCATTGAGCTCTAAAAAAACCCAACTAGCCAAAGAAAAGCAAGCAACAAACCCACAGCAAAGACAGTATTGCTGCTGTCAACTGCTTTTAGTGGGTAGCTCAGTGGTTAGCTTGACAGAGGAAGGGCTTATTGAGGCAACTGAAGTAATCTTCCTTTTCAGAAAATACATACCTTAACAGAAGATAAAGGGGACCACATCATGAAAGAAGGCCTTTTCCCTTGGGCTGGAGTAGACATCTTGGTTTGATTGGGAGAAGCAGCCCAGAACCTACCTAGAAAACATCTATTTCCTTGCTTACTTCCCAAAACCCACATGGACCCAGAAATGGGCATCTCCTGCAGTTGCTGGCATATGGATGTATGTAAGCAAACTTTAAGCTAGGCACATTACTTAACAATTATTATAATATGCGAGCCTTAACTGGGACCAACTGGTTTTCCACCTTCACAGATGTCTTTTGAAGCACACACGTTTCATGTGTGTGTTTCATGCCACATCTGCTCTTTCCCTCCTGTTTGCATCAACAGCTTAATGCTGTTTCAGGTAGATCTGTGCTGAAGTAGACATTTGTGCCAGCAGGACCTCAGTGATATCTTAAAAAATAAAAATCCTAGGAGGAATAATGGCAGTGGCCTACAGTCCAACATGCACATTTTCATGGTGCTGTACATATTTATATACTTGATATTGTCAGGGGGAAAAAAAATCCTTTCTTCCAGATTTCAACATCACAGCTACTCCCTGCAGCTGCAATAGTTGCAGTAGATTTGCTCAACTAACCAAACTTATCATTTAATTTTGAAAGGAAGACAAAAGGTACATAGCAAATTGCTATGTTTAATTAAAAATTGAACGGTATGGACATTTTTCTTTCCCTTAAAACAGCCTGGTCTGAGCAACAAAATTCTAGTCCAGGTTTTGGAGCTGCTTCTATAGAGGTTTAACTAGTGGTCACATCTAGTTTCAGGCAGTTCCCCTACTAACAGCACTCTCTGCAATACAGAACTGACCTCACCAGACTCTGGGATTTTGTAGTAAGGAAAATCAACAAAAGCTTTATATCAAAGAGTTTATATGTTACCCCTTATTCACTTATTTAAAAACAAATAAAAAGAAAAATTGCCCTAATTTAATTGGCAGGTGTTTTTCCTAACTGTATCATGTGTTATACATGGATATTGATATTTTAAGAGTAGTTTTTCTCACAAGTAACATCATGCATGAATTTGTATCACTAATTTGTTGTGTGTTGCTGTTTGCAGTCACCTCAGTTGCTCTCTCCAGCACCTACTGAGGTAATCCCCAATGCCTTTGTTCTCCTCTTCTGATCCATTTTGTGATGCATAAACCTGGTAAACAGCAGTGTCTGAAATGTGGGGTTTGCCCCCTGCCTCTTCAGTGCATGGGGTATTATAATTTATGCTCTTCACATTGTTACTTGTGTTGAATACATACTCTGCTTCTGGATTTTCATCTGTATGCATCTATCTCCACTGTCATCCATGTTTCTGCTTTCCAAAATAAAGTTTATATGGTCGTCACTTCGTCAAGCTCTCCTAAATAAATTATATTGGGAAATATGATTTATGTTTACGTTTAAAGTTGCCAGCATGAGTTGACTTAAATTAATGTTTGGCGTAGCTTTCTCTTATTTTCTTTTTATTTTTGTATTTCACAAAGAGTTAAAGTACTTATACTATTTATGCACACATACGGTTAAATCATTTGCACATACCTGAACTTCTAGGTCAGTGTATTTTGATGTGCATTAATGATCAAAGCCAGTCATCATTTCAAGAAACATCACCTCGGAAGCAGTGAAAATGTTTCACACAGCTTCCCAGATAGTAACTCAGTTACATATCGTAGACCTCCCTAATTTCTCCACTATCCCAGTTTTGTGTTAAGAAATCAATATTGCAAAATGTTGGTAATAGTGGAAAATCATGAATTTTCATTAAGAATTGTAGATCATCAACTGTCTTTATGAGCACTGGTGAAACAGAGAAGTTAACCAATAGACATATAATTTAATTGACAATTTAAAAATAAAAATGTGCTTTATTTAATGGTGGATTTCTTGAACTTGATTGATAATTCCTTACAGAGGCACAAAGTACAGAAAAGGTAAGGTCTGAAATAATCAATATGAAATCTTGTTGTTTTGGAAAATGATAATAATTTCCTTTAAATTAGCTGCCAGTTATCAAACAGTCATACTATTAAATTTCCAAAGTGACAGTAGCATGGAGGTTGGTGCTGCCATGTTTGGTGTTCTGTGAATTCTTGTGGTTATCCAGCTTTACCATGCTTGCTGTCTTTCTCTAAAGTCTATGATCAGTGATCAGGCATAATCATCAAACTTGTCACCAGGGATTGTTGCAGGGATTTTTATGAGAGGAAAAATCCATTTATCATACAATTGGACACATCATAGACCATTAGCTGACTTCATGTGGTGTTTAAATATAATTGGAGGACTTTCTAAACATTGGTATACTAGTTGTTACTCTCTTCATATGGGTTAAAATGTGTATAAGTAATGTAACTGCTTCAGGAGAGAAACATATCAAAATGGGCGTAGAGGAGTTAGTGGCAGAATTCCAGGATGCTGCGTGCTTGGGAAAGCTTCAGATATTCTCCCTGGGTTTGTATAACTTCTTCTGACATTGATATTAAAGCAATAACACTACTTACTACTATACAAAACTGATTTTCCATTTTTGAAAATGCAATCTGGGGTGAGGTGGAAGGGACAGAACGTGTTTGAGCCAGAGGAGAAAAACTGGTGATGGGAGAACATTCGAAGTCTCAATAGAGTCAAGAATAATCCCAGAGAAGCCAAATGAGAAACTGGTTTCATCTAATGATGAATGGATGGATGGAATTAAGTTGTCCTGGTAGGAATCTGGGAAATGATGGTGGGGCTAAGTAGGATCTCTGGTGTGTTTAAACATGAATGATCCAGTGGGAGTCACCCAGATATCTAAAGATCTCCCAGGATTCATGATAAGTTACTAACACCTGCTACAGAGCAGCATGTCTTCATTCACTCCTACTGGAATTGGAGAGGGGAAGCATTTTTTGGAGTAAGACTCTTCATAAGGGAGAATCTCCAGGTCATCTTGATTTGTTCTAATTTAAAGTTAATTCCACCCAATTCTTGCTTGTCTTAGAAGAAACAATAAATTTGAATTTACTTTTATAGCTAGTTTGCAAAAATCAGTTCCGTATCTGATACATTTAGTAATGCTTTCACTATTAGGAAGACACTACATGCAAATTGCCATTGTAATTTAACTAGCTATAGCATGAGGGGGTTGAAATGGGTGTACATGGTTTTAAGTGGTTGAAGTGAAGGTTTTAGAGGGAAATTAGTTGTATGACTTGCTTTGCACAGTGCTGAGTTATTAATGCTAATGCTATATGTGAGTGTTTAAATCAGTAGCCTAGCAGATAATGACTGTGTTATAATATGGTGTACTGGACAATTTGTGCAGCAGACACAGTTGTTTCTGTGATGTAACAAATGCTGATTTTTGTGTTGGTTGTAGTCATTATGCATCCACTCATATGGGAGAAGTGACCATAGCATTATCACACTAACCTGATCTTGTCTTCCACCCACCTATGTATGTATGTTCAGGGACTTACACTGTCCTGAATCAACATTTCTACAGTGTTATGATCTTTTCAAATTATATTGTCACTTTAAATTCATGTATATGCTAGCTTTCATGGGAACATGACTGTTCTCTGATACTTGGTAGAGTTCCTTTGGTCACACTGCAGTGAAGGTGCTTACAGCTTAAAGTCACTTCATTTCATTGGAATTTCATAGAGCATTGCAAGAGCAGGGACTTCCATCTACACAGCTCAGAAATGTGCAAAATGGCATATTCTTCTTGTTTCAGAAGTGATTTCCCTAACGTATATTTCCTCTATTCCTCTCAGGGTGACCAAGATGACAAATCTTTCAAGCAGTACAGGACATCAAGTCCTAGCTCAGCTAGCTCACTGGGCTATGGCCGCTACACTCCAACCTCCCATTCTCCTCAGCATTACAGCAGACCAGGTAATTGAAAGGCAGCCTTAATTATTCTTTAGATTTTTCTAATACTTTGTTTTATGTTGTAAGTAGGGTAGACTCAAGTAGGCAGGTGTTTATTATAGTGGAGTAGTAGTTCACAGCAGTGATTTATTTACCGTGAACAGAGTCCCATGGGCAAAAAGGAAACAAGTGCTTTAGGAATAACCATCTAAGAAAATGGAAACAGAAAGATAGATTTTATGTATCTGTAAATGGAAGATAGAATAGTTTAAAGGACTTAATCCTGGTCCCATCCTGCCCGAAGCTACACATTCAATCCATAGCTCTTTCACAGTGTGGCCTGGTAGCAGTGAATGCACACAGAGCCAAGGGGGTGATAGAGTGACTTCATTAGCCCTTCTTAGACTGCAGGGCTATGATCCAGGTCTCCTCTCCACAGTGCAAGAGCTGGAGGAGTGACTAGTGGTCACTAGTGTTTATTACAGCTGTGGGCTGTAGTGGCAGCTATGGTGCTGTTGCACAGAGAGGAGGCATCACCCCTTTTGATCGTTGCATGGGGTCCCATACAAATGCCTATTTGTATTTGGGCTTTGTACAGAGCTTTATCCTGAGAAAGACTCAACTAAATTGTTCTAAATTCATTCTAATTTTTCTCCACTACACCATTTGAGTAGAAGTCAGAGTATTTGTATTGTTTTCTTGGAATCTTTTAATTTTATTGGGGATATAGTACAATTGTAAACTAGTTTGGAACATTGGGAGTTCTTAATCTTTCCAGTGGGAATGAAAATTTTATGGGTAACACAAACAGTTTTTACAGGAGGTGAATATTTATGCTATGGAAATTCTTCGTCAAAGTAGAAATGAGATTGAGTACTAAAGATCTGTTAAAGAGAGGAAAGGAAAAGAGTGTCCACTGAAGGTCTGGCAGCCGTCATGCTTAAGCTTGGCTGCACACTGTTAAAGCAAGGAGGAAAGACAAAAGAAATAACAAATTAATTTTAATGTTTTACAGCTTCATTGATAAGATAGTCATCAGAATTCCCACTTTTAATAACTGCCATTAGTCATCCAAAATATATTATCGGGACATTATTACCACAAAGCAAACAAAGATGATTTCTGAGAACGTTTTTTCAAAGTGCTTAACCACATGTCTAACTTTCAGAGCTCAAATAACTTCAAAATGTTTCTTCAAATGCTTAAATTAGCCATGCACTTGAGTGCCCTGGTGTTTTGTGAGCTAAATCCTACCAGTGTGCACCGACAGCAGTGAGAACTGGACCCACAGGTAGCACAGTTCTCAACAGAGACAAGACTTCCCCCATTTCATTTCATTAGATCCATTATGAGCATATATCATTCCCTCCTGCAGCTTCTGAATATGCAAATTTTCCCCTGAGTGCAGCTATGCTTTTCATGGTGCCTTTTCTGGAATATTTTCTGATGCATTATCTTCTCACCATTTTATATGATAGCATTTCTGTCTGCAGAACACCTGTGTCCTTTGGCCAACTGCATAGTATGTCCACTGTGATGTTTTTTAGCAATATCACGATAAAGATGAAGTCCTAAATATAAACTATATGTTTTCTAAGCATCAGGAGGAAAATGTTCCTGAAGAAAAGCATGGCATTGTAATTTGTGGCTTTCAGTAAGTGAACTAAATAGTTTATTTTCACTTACTCTCTGTTGCCCCCAGCTGGTACTCACAGTCTTGGTACCAGTAGCTGCATCTCCCTGCCCCAACACCCAAGCCCTACATCTACATTCAGACATCATTACATCCCTTTCTTCAAAGGTAAGGTCCAGGAATGCAAAACCGTGCTGTGATACTGTAGACTTATTCAGATGTGTTTCACTTCTATGTCTGTGCAAGCATGGCTTCCACTTGGATAAAACTTGTCTTAATTTTGTGCAAGTGCGTTCTTGATGTACTGTGTAAATTTTAAGAACTGAACGGGCGTGAGTTGTTTTATTTTTGCTTTTTTTTTTTCAATGAGTGTGAAGTGTTTTACAAAGGGGTGGAGGAAAGGAGTTAGATTTTCTAATGAAAAGTAGAGAGAGTAATTATTTAAAACTCTATTTGTTCTAAAATACAATGTTAATCCTTTTTGGGTGATATTAAATAAATATTTTAATAAGCTTATCCATTGGATCCAACATTGGATGACCAGTTACCTAACTCTCAAACCTACATTTAGGAGTTCTTCATATTATTTGCAGAATTACAAAAAGTATGCTAAATAAACTGATTAAATCAATGTACCTAAACTGATTAGCACATAATGTTATGAAACAGAGTAACTGAGTCCAGGATCATTGCTATTAAATTTTTTTACAGTAGATTTTAACATTATATGATGACCTTTTCACGTTTTTGAGATGGTCATGAGAAATGCCAAAAGCTTTTGAGACAAAGGCTTTTTTTTTTTTCGGCTAATTCATCAAATGTCAGAAAGAGAAGACATTCATCTACCACTTGTCTTCCCTTGAGCTCTCTAGTAACAATACTGAGAGGAGACATGAATTATGAATGATGAACATTTTCAGTGTCTGTTTCTTGACTCTTATGTAATGTTAAGTTTAATAAAGCAAAACTTCTTGCCTTCGTGACCATTACATAAAATGAAATGACCCTCTGCAGGAACCAGACATGAAATAGAAATGAATAGCAGGCATTCATCACTTTTGGAAGAATAACTAATGCATCTCTGTTGAGCCTAATGCATCCAGAAACAGTTCCGTCTAAAGTCAGCTGAATCTCACTGGTAGAAGCAGGAACAGAATCACATTTGAGTTTCGCAGATGTGATCCCAGACAGAAAATTTTTGAAGAAAAAGCTGATGAGATTAAACTGATTGTTGCCATTTTAAAGTCTACCTGGAAAACTTTCTCCACACCCCCAAACATTTCTTGGAAGGCTGTAACACACCCTGGTATTTCCTGAACCACAGTGTGAACAGTTTTTTGATGTCTTGTAAATTTGGATAATATCATCCAGCCTGATGTGTTGAGTAAGAAAAACCTCTTTAATGTGATGCAGTGCATGATTTCAGTGTATCGAAAGCTCTTATTTGAAAGCTTACCTGCAGTTGCTTAGCAGCACTCCTGTACTACCTGCTGTTGCTCGGAGTGGCAGCAATTACTTTGTTCTGCTGTTTGGAGGAAGAAATACTCAAGTGGCAGCTCCTTGTGCCCAAATGATGAGTTGCACTGTGAACAAAATTACAATATTTTGCAATTCTGCAGCACTTTTTATCAAGGAGCTAAAACATTTTGCAAGCAGTAACTTAACAGTTCCTCACAGCCCTGCTGTGAGGCAGACAAGCTTGTTTATAATTTTCCTATATATGTAATCCTGAACCCTGTGGAGATTGTATAGATTATCCGCTATTTTACACTGATTTAACACCTCTGAGAGGTCTGAGAGGTATCGGAAGATTTGCCCCATCCGCTTTGAGTTCTCTGAATTCTTTTCTCTGAGTTGCAGACTGTATTTTTTTCCTTATCTTGAGAGACCTTTTTGCTGGCATCGACATGCTGTTTTGTTTTGGGTTTTTTTCGAAGTGGTTAGTGTGGGAAAAGTAGGATTGTAGAAGTAGTTGCTTTGTATCCAGACCAAGATTAATGCTGCCACTTCAGTTTTAAAGAAGTGAAAAAACCAATATACTGGTTAATAGTACTACAAGTAATATTTGTAAAACCAGCACTCCACAATCACCATAAAATATATATCTTTAAGCTTCCAGGAGGCAGAAACATTACTACTCTAGGGAAATTAAAACAGTCAGAATCTTCCTTTTGACTTCACTGAGTTTGCATCAGATGCATCCTGAGAATTACATGGTTCATCATTTTTCCAGTGAAAAATGTGGTTACTGAGTTCCTATTCTTTCTTCAGTGTGGTGTAGTCTAGCTCCCATGAAATGGAATAGGATGAACTACTCTTTATCATGCAGACTAGTGATTTAGTTGTGCTTTTTTAAGGATTTCTGTCTTCAGAACATCTTCAGAATAAATCCTGTGACAGCTTTGCTTCAAGAATGCTTCACAGTTTGTGCCCTTGTGAGTAATAGGGTGTGATATTCCTAGTACCTAGGATTGGTGTATTTCTTCCTCTTTTTGTGATGGGTTCAGTGAGTGTACAGGCTGTGCTGAGCCCTGCTGAAAAAATGCTTACTTAAAATGTGTCTTGCCTTTCTAATGCAGGATCACTGTTTCCAAAACAAAACTTTGGCTTTGAAAACTTTAGAATAATTAATCATCATATTTCAAAAAACTTTGTCTAGCTTAATGCACCATGTGCAGAGGTACTAAAGGATCCTGTTTTGGGAGTAGACTCTGACATCTCCCTTGTCAGGCCAGTGGTGTCTGTTGGTCAATCCCAAACTTAGACAACTCTTACTGTAACTCATTATCAAGTTTCCCATCCTCCTAGATAAGATAAAAGCTGACTAGGAGGGAAATATAAACAATATGATACTTTTCCTGACAATCTCTTGAAAAGGGAGCATGATCTGACCTCTAGTCATTTGGCTCCACACACATGAGGTTAAAAGAGCAGCCTACCCTGTAAGGAGCCAAAAGACACAAGGAATTTCTTGTGGTTGACAATCAAGTTCAAAGCAAACCTTTACAGATTCATTCCAAGTGAAACAAAATCCAGGGTAGTGTTCATGATTCTGGGTTTTTTTTGCTCTGCATTGACCAGTAGAGCAAATCAGAGCCTGCAGTTTCTTTGGACAGAAAACAAACCCAAAAGTTTGAAAAATCACTCTGGTAGTTTTATTTTCTCCGAGACCTTCTTCAGTGTATACCAGGCAAACCTTGAAAGAGACAAATTCTTGGCAAAGTGTCATTTTAGAGATTTTTGTTATAGTTATACTAAATGACTGTCTGGAGTTCCTACACTTCCTTTCCTACTGAACTTTCTATATGGCTCTTTAGTTTGGTTTAATATGTAATACTCACTTTTATATGTAAAATGTGAAATAAGGCTGCTCTGCTTGTCCAAATCGGTGACAGAGTTTTAAATATAATTTAAATATGCATCAGCTTGTATGAGTGGGCTGCAAAAACGTTTTCCCTCATCTCATATGTAATTCTCCCCTTTAATGCAAGTTACAGGTGATGGCTTTGTAAACTGCTCCTCCCAGGTGATCCTTGCATCAAGCAGTTTGTAGATTTGCTGTCCTCTGCTACTTGTGCTTGCATCCTGTTTTCTTACAGGTTTATTCCTTTTAATCAAGGCTTCCTCCTGATTCCCCAAATATGCTGCTGACACCCTGCCCTGTTCCTGAAGAATGACTCTTATGTGTGTACGATGCTGGCACCTTGGGGGTCACTGCTTAATGAAGTGATTATTCATGCAGGTCATATATGAATATAAGTTTTTAATAATATGCTAATTTTTAAGTAAATGACAAATTAATACACTGTGAAAATCCTAATAGTAACATCACTTTGGGATGAATGACATTACAAGATTTTTAAGGTCACTGGACTTTAAGGGACCTTACTTAGATAGGTAGCTGCTGCTGCAACTTGCATTCAAAGTTGGAGTGACTTTGAGGCTTCTTCCGTTTAGTAGGGATGACCAAGCATCTGGGCAGCGAGCAGCAAATGACGACAGAATTAATAAATGGGCAGTGAAAAACTGTCACAGCTTCTTTATTTCCAAGGGCAAAGTGGAAATCAAGAAGTTGAATAACCATGTGGTTCCTTGTGCGAGGACAACTTGACTGCAAGCTGGTGGTGACATACCATAGGGTGTCACACATGCAGTCGTGATTTCAGTTTCTGGACTGCTCTGGTTATATTTTTTTCAATTCAAAATCACTGTTCTTGCGTACACAGTGGTAACGGTTGAAGAAGTTTGAATTTTTCACAAGCTGTGAAAATAACAGACACAAAATTTAAAACTGATTAGTTAGTGAATCATGAGGAGAGAAATAGCATGCTCTTCTGACTTTGTTTGACCCACTTCTGCTTCCATTGAACTCAGTAGCGCTACCGAGTTGAATTCAATGATGCTTGTCTTTGATGACAGACTGATGACCATGCTTGTCATGTTCACTGCTTGTCAACAGAGTGGAGGGTTCAGTAGAGACCACTTCCATGGGCATGGCCTAGACAGTTACAGTACTCCAGTAGTTTTATGGTTATAAAACTTCCTATCCCTAAAGGCAGAACTGAGTTACAGATCTAGTGCTGTGAGCTGGCTGCACTTTCTTTACCCCCAAAAAACTTACTGTAATTTCATCATTACTAGGCATTAAATTTATGCTCCATCCACACTAAAACAATAACAGTGAATTAACAGCCATTTTATGTTAGAAAAAAATGTCACGTTTGGCTTCCAGTTGCTTAACAGTGCTGTAAATTAATTGGATTTTACAAGTCCCAAAAAAGTAGAGCTTTACTTTTTTGTTTGCCAAGCAGCACTATAATGCCATAGAATGTGCTTGAAGGAAAGAAACTAAGAGGAAAAGAAAGGTACCTAATGAGTATTTGACAAAACAAATGCAAAAATGAATATGGATCAATCGTATGTATATCTTGACATTTGGTGAAGTGACTATGGCATTATAGATCCATGACTTGATAATCCAACCTTGTTTGCATAAATATAAAATTCTGTGGCATGTTACCCATGGGAAAGGTTTGCAGTTAAGAACCAAACTTCAACATCTATTTTTTCAGTGTTATCTGCAGCATTATTTGACTTGACTTAACCATAGCATCTGTTTGGGTTTTTTTTCTCTAGTCCTGCTTTGAGATAATTTAAACATGATTTCATTACTGGTTTCAGTGGCGGGCTATGAGCCATAACATTAAACTTTTGAGAAACTGGATTGATAGATTACTCAGTTAAGGCTATGCAAAATACATACAAGATTGTGGATGTACTCATCCTTTTCTCCTTGAAAGTATTTTCTCCTTGAAAGTATTGTTAAAAAATAAGCTTTAGTTTCAAAGTGGGGCAATTTAATCTGACATTATCTGTTGGATGTTAATTATTGATGAAATGTATGGTAACTGAGCCAATATACTGTGATGAAAAGTAATGGGTTTTACAAAAACCTTATATTCAAAATTGTTGGATTAACAAGTCATTCTCTACAAGCTTTTATGCTTGAAATACTCTACTTTGCTTTCCATTTTTTTCTTTTATCTGCTTTCTTTGCTCTTCCCCTTGGAGGCAGTGAAAGTGGTCGGAGCACTCCAAGCTTATCCATGTACTCAGACAGCAAATCTTCACCTTCTGTCTATCAGCAGGCTCCTAGGCATTTCCATATTCCAGGTAGGCATTCACTGCTTAGCTTCTGATCTTCAATTGCTGGCACCTGTTTATTCTTTTCTGATTGTAATTAATTTTTTGCTATGATTTGTGAGCTTAACTTCAAACTCTAAGAGAATAAAATGCCTGGTGAGTGAAAATCTGTTAACTGTTAAACTTGGTCTCAGAAATAAAGAAGTAAGAGATCTATGTGCTTATGCATATTAAAAATTTGTGTTAGAGGAGGCACACAGTGACAAATGTCATTAAGCCTAAAAGATACAATTATTTCTAGTGCCATTGCTGCATAGTTCTGTTGAATTTGTGTGCAGGCTGAAGGGAGGGGCTTTTTGGGTTTTTTCTTTATCCATTTACTTTCTGAGTTAAATAGTCATATTAACATAAACTTTAAAAGTAGCAGAAGGACATTAGCCCACCTGGAAGCTCAGTATGGTTGTGTCTTTACATACATGCTATTCTGTTATCAAGTTCACATTCAATTTACAAGCACATGATACTTATGTCCACACTGTTTAGCTTTTGACTGCTAAGCATATCTCTCTGCTCCATGGAATAATTAATTTATTTCTGTTTAGCTTCTGTGATTAACATTTTTATGAACAGACCATAATTAGGGATTAGTTAAATCTGGAATACTAAGTACATCTGATGTATGTCCAACATGATATGGGAACTCTGGACTGTGGCTCTGGAGGTGTTAAAAAAAATCCTTCAAGTCCACATCAGCTATACAATTCAAAATATAGACAAACTATAGGATTTCCTGTAAGAATATTGGGCCTTTCTGATTTAAATATGTGAACATGTATGCTTTCTTTATAATTAATGGAGAAAGTCCTTTTTCAAGAGTGACCATTATCTCTTGTACCTTTATATGAATTTTTTTTTAAGTAGTGACAAGTGTAGTCAATTTCTCTTTGTTGTGTCTGAAGTAGTGCATTAGTAGTGCAGATATAACCACCTACATTTCAGCAAATGGATGCCACTAGAGGTGTCTTAAAACATTTTGAGGGACTTAAGGGGATTATGCTGTGTAGGTAGGCATACCAACTGCTTTAAATACGTAAAGTTAATAGGTCAGACCTTGTTCTCTTGTAATAGCCAGTAAATGACCTACCAATGAATGAATGGACAGTTTTGCTCAAGTGTTTGCATTTTTGTGTTGTTGAGAAGAGACAAGAGCAGCATGGTCTGAACTTCTTGCTTACTCTTTTCTTCTTTCCTTTCTCTTTCCTCTTCCTCAGACACTGGCTTAAAAGATAACATCTATAGGAAACCTCCTATCTACAAACAGCATGGTACAGTCTGCTTTTTTCTGTTGCAGTTTTCTCTACACATCTTTCTCAATAAATGCTTATTAACTTCCAAATTAGTTTGCTACAACCTTTGCATTACGTTATGTTCCTATAATCTCAAATGCAAAAGGAAAAAATGTATCATGAAATATAAATAGTGTTTTGTATACTGTGCTGTCCAAGGATTCAGTAAGTTCTCTAAAACTGGGATAATATTATTTTGATTTGCCTTGGTAATTCATAGCTGATATTAACTTTTAAAGCATTTATCTTGTTTATGGAATGTTATTAAACATGTAAGTACTGAAGGTTGCTCTCCTGTTTGCTAGACCATGTGTTGGGTTATCTGGTTTTTGTGAACAGTTCTGACTTCTACATAGCTGCAGATCATTCATATCATCCAGATTTATATAACCTCTGTGGTTTTTCTGGGTAAGATTTTAAGCAGGCTCAGACTTGCTGCAGTTTCAGTGCACCGTAGGTATTAGTCTTTGATAGACATTTTTGCTGACAGTATCCTTATCTTGGACAAATTAATGTTACCTCTCAGGCAAAAAGATAGTATCTGTTTAGTTTAATGTTGTGTTTAGTGCTGTATTTAGTGTTTTCTGTGAAGCTTATAGTCTGCTCAAGATCTCGAATTCCTTCTTGTCTTTAGATATACAAATCATTTGAAGCAATTACTCAGGCTGAGCAAAAAAAAGCTACCGACAAAGGAAAAAGTTAAATATTGTAGTGGTGTTTGGAAAGATCATGTGCAAGTACAAAGTTACAATCATCTGCTGTAGATCAGCGTAGCTTCACTGATTCACGCAAGCTGATGCTATGGCTCCAATGTCCTGTGTCCTAGCTATATAATTTTCATTGAATTTTATAGATATTTTTGGTTTGAAAGGAGGACTCTAAGCAGCAGCTTTTTTTTTTTCCAGGCCAGACATTTTTATATCAATTTTCTATCCATCAGATGTGCAGTCAAAGTCTGGATTATGTCAGTTTTGCTGTGCTCTATGGAGTTGTTCTTTATAATCACTGGAGTGAGCAAAGAATGAAATTGTGAAGTCAGCAATCTCTACAAGTTAACATATATGTGTTAAACTATAGATTTGTAAGTTTTAAACTTTCTTTAATAGATTATACATATTTTGGATAGTTATGTTGAAAATATATGCTTGTTTTTCTACAGAAGTGTAAAACAATTTATACTAACTCAAAAAACCCCCAAAATAAACAAACTTTCCTTCCAATTAAACAGAAAAAAAATTAAAATAAAAACATTTCCTTTCTTTCTGGAAGAACTGGTTAAAGTGTGAATGCATGAGCAGCTGATGATTCAGCTCCTCAGGCTAACAGGACACTGAACTGATACATGCTGAAAGGGAGCCAGAGAACATTCCTTCATTGAAGAGACCAAGTTTGAACAAACAAGTACAAAAATGTTCTTTAAAACAAAAAGCACAAGAAGCTTTTCCAAAACATTTAGCTTTAGAAGGTTTCAGTTACAGCAGTGCCCAACAGATTTGCTGTAGCTACAGCTTCTGTGTTTCTATTAAAAACACACAACTTCAGAATGAAAAAAGGTGGTAGAAGAATGGAAGGTATGAGAGATCAGGCCAAGAGCTGGGGTCAGAAAGTGAAGAGTGCGGGAGCCTTTGTTGTTGTTCTTTTGTGTGTATTCATGTTAGCAATGTTAGCACTGATCCTTGTGAAACATGCAGTTCACATTGAGATTCACAGCAGAACCAAGTATCCTTTGTAGCAGGGAAGCTAATGCACAGTACTGTTGAAATTCAGGCCACTGGGTTTATCTGCTAATCATGTATTGTAAAAGCACTCTCAGGAACTTGGGAGGGGCAGGCTTTGCTGAACACTGTTGGGTTTTGTTAGAGTCTTCTGCATCCCTGTGTAGAACCTTGATGTTTACCTATATTGCAGTCAGATGCTCCTGAGATCCTATGGAACATTTGAAATCTGAGTACAGCTTTGAATTAAAATGATTTGGTTTTTATTTTCTTTGAAAACATCAACATCTTGAAACAGAAAAAATCCAAAACCAATTTCCATCTGGTTCTCTCTGTATGGATTTCTGATTTAGTGAGAGCAAGATCAATAGAATCATAGAATCA
>WAAB01007257.1:0-135464 GCA_013389865.1 Piaya cayana | reverse complement strand
CAGAGGATAGTAGTGTGTCTCATCTCGTGGGCTAGGGAAGGAAGTTTTCCAGCTACCTCCTTCACTTATGCCTCTGCTAAGCAGCAGACCTCTCTGTGGAGCAGGTCTGGTCTGCAAATGGGTCTCTCCGTTCCTTTTAGGAGGGAGTCCCCTACAAAAATCACCCTCCTCTTCTTCTTAATGGAGGATGTTTTTATCTTTTTCTGAGGATGGTATGGTCTAGGGAAAGATTCTAGGCTGTGAGATCCATCATCCTCAGGATTGGATTCCTCCTGCAGCACGTGGTACTAGTTCACCAGGGGGATCACGGGTTTTGCTGTCTGGTTGAGGGGAGCAGGTTTCCTTCATCTGGAAGGAACTTGCTGCCATTCCCCATCTCTTGTAACTCCAACCTTGCAGTTTGCAGGTGGATGGTGATTGGGCATACCAGGTGCAGCAGGCTGCTGAGTTAGTGAGAGGGCACTGCTCCACTGGTCTGTCTCCCTGTCACACTCCCTGATGGTCCTCAGCCTCTTCATCTCCCTTAACTCCTCCACCACACAACAGAGTTCCCCCACTCGAATGCAGCTTTCACAAGTGGAGCCAGTAACAGAGGCACAAGCTGGTGTGGGAGGGGGGCACTGCCTGAAGCTTAGGGTCTGGGTAGCTGCATGCACCCACTGTGGCTCCGTCTGGGTGGCAGCATCCATCCTGCCTGCTGCATCACTCGGAGCAGCTTTAATCTTCTGCCAGGTAGCCACCATGGTCTTCGGAGTCTTCTATCTAGTCTCTGGGTCCTCTCTGCGCCCTGCCTTCTCGAACTGCCACTCAAACTGCCCCGCACCTCTTTGCCATGCTCCTCTTTGCCATGGTCCCAGGGGGCTGTTTTTGATGGAGCCCTGAGTGAGGCCTGTGGAACTGAGAGATCCTGCAGTGCCATAGGCAGCAGAGGTACTTATGCTGATGCCCTCCCTATACAGACAAGGGGACTGAGTGCTGCTGGCAGGGCAACCCCTCAGAAAGAGTCTTAGTTTGGGAATTTTTTGTCTTTCTGATCCTGAAACATATTTGTATTTTACATTTCATCTGTTGTATTTTAGGCTCTGCTGCAAAAGCCACCTACTTTACTTAATTTCTGGAGCAGGAACACTCCTGTTAGAACCAGGCAGTTTAGTCCCTTTATTCTGTTACCTTTTCTTTAAAATTAGTCCACACCAGAGGCTTACAGGGAAGGTGGAGACACACGATTGAAGATAGATGGCTTGAGTATGGAAATACTTTTGGTGATATAGATAGTAGTTTTCAGTTAGAGGATTTAGCTTTGTAGTGTTGCTGAGAAATTATCCTTTGTAAGGATTTTCAGTATATATACTTGTTATCTAGAAATACAGCAGGTGTGGCTTTTTGCATTGAGAAAAATAGGGAATAAAGCAAGCAAAAAGTCTTATTTCAAAGTTTTTTCTGATATTGATGTAAATGTTCTTTCATCTTTCTCTTTTCCTATTTAAAACCTTTTGAAACAATGTGAACATTTCCTTGTGGTCTTTACAGCTTAGACACCTGTAAGCACATCACAGTGCTTTCCCCATTAGCCAATTTTTCTAGCAAGATCAGCTGAAGGAAACTGCCTGGTGCCAAGGAAGGTGTGTAATTGTGAAACTGTGAAGCAAGACACATCAAGAGGAATAAGAATTGTTTTATCTCCTATGAACCCTGCCCCATTCTGTGCAACTTCATTTTCAGAGTGATGTTTATCCTGATGGCTGGATAAACTCACTTGGGCTTGCCTTTGCTGGACTATATCATTTAGTCCTAATCTCCGTTGCTCATGATGCATATTACTGAGTGACTTCTTGGCTCAGTTTGAGTGTGGGGTCCTCTTTTATTGGGTTAGGACCAGCTTCATGCTGGCCTCCAGCAACAGGTGGAATATTTTCCTGTCCCTGTGATCCTTACACCCAACTATTTCTTTGGGATGAGGGTGCAATCTGACATTTGTGATGCTTTGTCTTCTCCCCCAGCCCATTTTTGCATTCAGAAGCCTCCAGGGACCCAAATCCACCTGTTGCACTGAGCTATGATCCTGGAAAGGGGAGAGGAAGGACTGCAGCCTAATTTCCAGGGGGACTGCACTGCTCATCAAAGGAATGGTATCCAGGCAACCTGCTTCCCCTGCCTGAGACAAGCACACACAGCTGGGACTTTGGAAAACTAAGAAGCAGCTACTGTAAAGAGCAGGCTGCAGGGAGGAGCGGGGGGTGGATATGGTGCAGGGTAGAGCCATGTTATTTTGAGCAGGTTATTTCTGCCCTGGCAGCGGCATGACTCTGAACCCAGCTACAGTAGCCAGTGGAGCCACCCAGCTGCTCCCTTTTGGGTCCCCACTGAGAGGAGAGAAGGGAGTGGCTTCTTCATCTTTCCACAGGATCATGATGGGGAAGGGGTTCTGCTCCTGCTTGCAGAAGCCATTCCTCAGCTCCTGCAGGAGGAGAAGAATTCACTCTAACTCTGCCTCCCAAGGCACAGAGAAGGAAATCCTGTATTCTTTGGAAAGCTCAAATCCTGCACATGTATGGAGAAACACACCAGCATATGCAGGCAGAGATGCTTTGAGCCCTTGGAGCACCCCCTGCTCAGGTTCTCTGCAGCCAAGCATTAGTACTTTATTTATTGTATGGTTGATAGCTGCATTGCTTTCTAGGGGGAGCAGGTACAGGTGAGTTTTAGATCATGGACTCCTGCTTTGACAAAGGTCATAGGATTTGGGCCAAGCTTCGGACCTCACCTGTTGCTTTACTAGCCAGGACCCAGGGCAGGCTGCTGGCAGCTCTGCAAAGCACAGGGAAAACCTCCTCATTGTGGCTGTCTTGATTCTTTCCCTAAAGACTAAGACCTGTCTTTCTCCAGAACACAGCACCCTCCCACATACTAGCTGTTCAACCACCACTGGAAACTCCCATTCGAAGATGGGAAGTGTGTCCTCCAAGTGGAGATGCTTAAATGCCTTCTCCTGATGTCTGTAGAACGTGGGCCTGGCTTTGACATGAAGGGACTCCCCAGGGGAAGAGGAAGCTCACGGCTCTTTGGCGAGAGATCCTCCAGGCCTGCAGTGTGAGGAAGTAGAATTGCTCTCGATTCCCGTTTCCTCTTTTTCCTAGTCATGGTCCAAGAGTGCACATCCTCCTTCACCTCACTAAGTCCTCTTTGTGTACCATAACTCTCCTTATTCTACCTCCCCATCTCTTTTCCTGCTCTTCCTTTACCTTCCCCTATCTCCTCTTCCTCCTTCACATCGTCTTTCAGATCTGAGCCCCATTACCCTGTCTGTAGGGGCTGGCAAGCCGGCTTCATAAGCAGAGCTAGGCGTTTCCTGACCTTTTAAGTGCCCCTCTCAGAGGAGTTCCTTCGTTGCCTGTTCTTTGACTTTATTCAGCGCTTTCTAACTTGCTCACAAAGTGCCGTTTGCTAAGAGAGAAATAGGCTGGGGCATAGGCGGGGGGAGGGGGAGAGGCAGCGAGGGGCGGGGGTGAGACGCACAAACATGCACACACACACTTGGAAAGAGCATTAAGGAGCTAAAAATAACCATGGGTCAACTCTAAATTAGTCTGGTCTGAAGCACTTCTCCCCCAACCCCCATCTGATGCCGCAGTCAAAGAGAAGACAAGCGGCCATGAAGAATTCTCTGTCTTCAGCAGCAGATCCTCTCCCTTCCCTCAGGGCATCCCTGCTGCCAAGGCAGGGATTGCCACACTGCTATAGAAAGAGAAAAACAAAACAAATGAAAAAGAATCTGCCCCAAAATAACCCCTCTGCCTCCTGGCACCAGGTCAGCCTCAGAAAGTTTTGTGACTCCAGAGTTGTTAGGCAGGAAAAGACCCGTTAGTTCCCATCGACTCTTCAACCAGGAGGGTGGGAGAAGGAGAGTTCAGTGCCAGATTATCCCCTTGTCAGTCAAATATATTAAGATAGGAGATTCTCCTTAGACCTAACAGATAGGGAGGGACACAGCTCTCATTAACTGCTGCTTTGAACACAGTAGCAGTGAGGTTTGTCACCCCTTCAGGGATCCATCCAGGTCAGATTTGGAATGGCATATAGGGATAAAGCCATGACGATTACAAAGCACCATGACATAACAGTGGGTGTTTGGTAAGATCCAACTAAGGAAATAAAAAGAAAGATAAAGACTTTATATATTTTGATTGTCCTAACCCATGATTTGTGGGAGTAAAGTTTCACCATCTTGCATGACCTTTTAAGAAGAAGTAAGAAATACAAAGCATAGGTAGGGCGTTTCTAACATTGCTTGGGAAATGATAGTAGTGCTACTAATTTAAACACATTACAAATACTATTTCAAAAACCTACATTTAAGTGTAAAGATTGCAGAGGCCAGCACTCAAAAAATAAAGAGGTAAGAAAAGCATATACAGAAATCCAGTCTTTTACTCTTGTTTCCCTTCCCTCAGATCCCTGCCTATTCAGTACATAAAGCATCCTGGCATCCTGAATTGTTCAGCGTAGAGGGACATTATCTACCTTCCTTCCACTACAGTCTAGTAGATTGAAACAAACTCAGATTTCAATGTCTATTTTCCCTCTCCAGCCTTTCTATAGCCTGAGTTTTTGGGCAAGAGATTTAGTACCATTAGAAGTCTTGATGTTTTTTCAAATGCATGTACTACTAAAGACAGTGACACACACCTTGCCAGCAGATTTCATAGCTGCAAACTGACAGACAAGAAATGTCAGCATGCAGATATAATGAACACTGATCCAGATTTCATAGGAGAGTGTTTCTGTGGTTGTCATAGAGTCATAGAATCACCAAGCTGGAAGAGACACACTGGATCATCAAGTCCAACCATTCCCATCAATCACTAAAACATGTCCCTCAGCACCTCGTCCACCCGTCCCTTAAACCCCTCCAGGGAAGACGACTCCCTCC
Organism: Piaya cayana; assembly: GCA_013389865.1. Classification (NCBI taxonomy): domain Eukaryota; kingdom Metazoa; phylum Chordata; class Aves; order Cuculiformes; family Coccyzidae; genus Piaya; species Piaya cayana. Next base: position 130,534 of record WAAB01007257.1, on the reverse strand, counting down.
CTGGGCAGCCTCTGCCACTGCCCAATCACCCTTTCCATTAAATATTTTTTCCTAATGTCCAGCCTGACCCTTCCCTGGTGGAACTTGAGGCCATTCCCTCTTGTCCTGTCCCCTGTCACTTGGGAGAAGAGACCAGCTCCCTCCTCTCCACAACCTCCTTTCAGGGAGTTGCAGAGAGCAATGAGCTCTCCCCTCAGCCTCCTCTTCTCCAGCCTAAACACCCCCAGCTCTCTCAGTCGTTCCTCATCAGGCCAGTTCTCCAGCCCCTTCACCACCTTCGTTGCTCTTCTCTGGACTCGCTCCAGAGCCTCAACATCCTTCTTGTGGTGAGGGGCCCAGAACTGAACACAGGATTCGAGGTTTGGTCTCACCAGCACCGAGTCCAGAGGGAGAAGAACCTCCTTGGACCTGCTGGCCACGCCATTTCTGATACAAGCCAAGATGCCATTGGCCTTCTTGGCCACCTGGGCCACTGCTGGCTCATGTTCAGTCGCTGTCAACCAACACTCCCAGGTCCTTCTCCTCCAGGCAGTTTCCAGCCAGACTTCTCCTAGTCTGTAGCTGCTTCTCCGAGCTTCATCAGTGTTCCTGTGACCCTTCTGCTGTCACTCATCTACTTCCGCATCCCTTCTACTATCTTCTACATGATCTTCTTGCCTCTCCCTGCCATCCAACTGCTGCTTCCCTCATGCTCTGAAACCTTAGAGAGAGACCAAGGATACTAGCCAGATGGGGGAATGGAGGCAACAGCAATGAGAAACATGATCACATAGATTAGCCATCTATGGTGCTCCATGCTGGGATTCATTTCAAGGTTTGTGGAGCTTTGCTGATGTAACTATTTATATTATGAAATGAAAACAGATCAGCGACTCTGCAGTGAGGGGAGGAAGTGGGTGAGATCCTTACAATTTTTGTTAATTCCCATCCCGTTGACAATAAAATGAGAAAGAACAAAATTGGCTACAGGGTTGGTTACTTCCCATGTGTCATCAGCCTGCTGAGCATTGTATAGTCACAGAGGAAAACAGTCTCTGTGCAGGAAGTTAAGACAAGCTAAGACTTCTGAGCTCTCAGAGTGAGGACATTCCCACTGTGTTCCCGGAACATTTCCCTAGTGGCCCTACTGATGCCTGTGTTATTGCACTGATATGATGGAAAAGTGAGGGAAACTGGACCAAACACATGGACAGATAACCCATCTAGTACAACTCTTCAGGCAGGTCTATCTTGTACAGAGCACAGAGAAGGGACAAAATGGTCCAATAATCATGGTGAGGGAGATAAACTGTATGGTGAACAGGCCTAGAGAGGACCCAAGAGAAGGAGGTGGAGACTCTCAGAAAGACCAGGAACAGTTCATCTAAGATTTGCCAGGAATGCTGTTGTGCTGGGAACCATGGGTTGAATGGAATAATCTTCTAATTTTACTTTCCAATCCTGCGACCAACTAACTAAACTCAGGCACCAGTTTAAAATGTAGTCTGCAGCACGCTCCGATAAGATGCTTCCTGAATTCATTCTTTCTTGCATTTTAAGGGGAGGTCTTCTAGCCTTAAGAAAGTAGTGTTTGGCATGGCTGGGGAAGCACCAAACTGAAGAAAAATCTGTGAGAAAAACCCTACTCAGCAGCAACTTTATTTTCAATTCCCAGCACCTGAAACTGGAAGGCTGCCATTCTCCTCTATACTCAGAGCACAAACCAAACCAGCCTTTTCCCACTGCAAATTCCATTAAGATACCACTCTTGCTTTTTTCCAGAAAGGCAACCTGAACTGTATCAATGAGCAGTCTGGTGTCCAGCAGAGAAGTATGACTCATTCTTTCTTTGTCACGGTCACAAAAGCCATGATAGGACACGTTGTCAGTGATGGCAGGAGACAGGAGAGGTTGACCCAAAAGGTCATCCTAGAAAAGGCTTGCTTCCAGTCCTGTGTTCCTTGCCCAGTGAAACTGAGAGAGGAACAATGTTTTAAACGTTGAGAGAGAGGATCAAGAGACTTGAATTTGTCCCTGCTTCACCACTGACTGTGTAGGGTTTAATGTACCCTTTCTGTTACTTTGCCTGCAAAAACAGGCAGTAAAATGCACTAAACATAAGGAAACTGTAGAATTTACTGAATGAATAATTGTCTTGGGAAAAAAAGTATACATTTCTAATTAACTGAAGGATCATTCTTTATTACCACCAAGCTTTGTAAAGCACTTAGATAGCTCAGTAAGAAACCTATGGCACACAGCTAGCCGTACACATTATTAAATTATTAGTTCATCTTACTATTCTATGTGCCACTGTATTTATAATGTGCCAGTTGCTTTGGTTTCTAGGTGAGGAATGCACAGTATTGAACTCAAATTAATGAAATCTAATACTTTACATGCTTCTAATTAGAAATGCTACATATAATTTCCAAAATGATATTGTTAACAAAACAACATATGGCTTGCCTTGTTCACCAGCTTTTCGGTGCTGCAGTTGGTAATACAGTTTTGGATCCCTAAGACAAAAGATGTCACATAAATATCAATGCAAAAGTATTTCAACAGTTTCTCTCACCAATAAAAGCCTCAAGGCTTGCTGCATACTTAGCATAGTTGTTTATTTATTACTTTTACTATTTTTATTATCACTGTTTTAAAAATGTCAAGTAATACAAGATATTAATTGTGATTACAGATTATCTAATATATTTCCTTTAAGATGGGAATGGAATCCCAATGACTAACTCTCAGTCTGAGTAGTTAATTTCTACCTTATTCCACTTGCCCTCCAGTTCTAGTTGGATTCCTCCCTTCCTTAAAAGACAATGCAAGTGCTGCTACGTACTATGAAATAATTGTCACACTCAGCTCTAATTTGCCGGATTTCGGCAATAGGATAAGCAATTTCTGTATTTTACTCTTAAACACTTGGCATACTTCAAATTAAAATACTAACCTAAAGAGTTACTTTTAAAATACTTGCACTTAGTGATCCATATCCCCTCTCTTTTAATTTCTTTCTAGTCCAGCTCCCCTTGTCTAACTGGGAGGGAGGCTTAAGGAACCCAAAAGTGGCTTTAAGCCACTTGAACACTAGTAGAGGGGCAGCTACTAGCTGAGGGTCAGTTTAGCTCCTGTGCATTGTGCCAGTGGCATTACACACCCAATATAGGGCAAAGCTAGGAAATGGGACCTGCAGATCTGAGCCTGTGTGGGCCAGAGGAAGAGAAATTATCCACCAAACAATGACTGGGAAGCACAGTTGCAGGATGAAAGGGCAGCAGCTGTAATAACTGCTGATTTCTGGAGGCAGTTTTTAACTGCTGCTTTGAGAATCAGCTGTGATTTCCACAGCCACATCTACCAAACTGGACTGAACCACCTCCAGCACAGAAAAAGCCTCAGGGAGGAGATGAAAAGTTTAATTAATTAATGCTTGTAAAATGCTTTGAGACCCTCAGATGGAACACACTAGAGGAGCAGAAAGATTTAATTATTTTTACCATTGATATTGGTGGGGGTATCTGTTTCTTATTGAAATACTATAGTCCTACCATTCTTTTTGAGTTGGATCTGCTTTGCATATGGTATCAGAGATTGAAGAACAGCTGGAGAGAAATGGTGAAACAATAATCTCAAGGATATGGTTTGTAGAAACATCTTTTCAGGGATATTTGCTCAATGAAGTTGGAAAACATTATGTCAGACCTGCCATTAAACAGATATTGGGCTATTGTATTAAACCACTTACTGAATTGTGCCTCTGTCTCCTACCACAACAGTTCTTTTTCCTTTATTTCCCTTCACATGATTTTGCAATGTGAAGCATAGCTACTAGTTAAATGGCAGCAAAACATTCATACTGATGCTATTGGAGCTAAACCCCTGAAGCAGCACAAGGAGATATTGGCTAGTTTAGCAAGACAGGAAAACAGACTCTAGATCCTTTCACCTCCGTGTCACTACACACAACCCAGTTTAGATTGATGGTTGCAAAAATACCATTTGACAGCTTTTTGGCACTCTGGATGAAATTAACTGGGCAAGGGAAGGATAGAAAAATCTCAGCTGAGTCCCACTGGGACAAGTATCAACACTACCAATGGCACTGCTTGCCAGCTCAGAAAAGAGGCCATTGCATTCCTCAGAAACATTGCTTCCACGAGGGCAGGAGGAATAATGTCAAAGCCATGTTAAAGAAACTTGCCCTGTCCTGCATTTACCTTTTAGACTCCAAAATAACCTGAGTGCCTTCCATGAGAAAAACACCCACTTTAAAGAACAGAGGAGAGACAGTGGGTATCAGCCAGACAGGGAGAGTGTTATTTGCAGGCAGTGTCCTAAAAGTAGCTGCTTTTAGGAGTGTGCCTCAGGAAAGAAATGAGAATTACAGCTAGTAACAATCCATCATAAATCTGAGTCACTACAATACTTCTGCACCCCAGCACTGTATCCATCTTTAGTTTGCTGCACAAAATGTAGCTCAATTGGAATATAAAATGGCTAGACAGAGGAAGCTGACTGTCAAAGTTAAAATGTCCTAGACACCTCATGTCCTCCTTATGACATCTGGCTCCTTGACAGGAGCACAAGAGCACTCGAATGGCCACAGCTCCTCCATAGCCCCATTCACATGCCAGCATACAACCTTGACCCAAGCCCAAACTACAGTTAGACCACTTTATTAGCTGAAAAATTGAAGCATGGAGGAGGAAACACTCAGATTCAAAAACTATTTACACGCCTCATGATGCAGATAGATGCCAGCTGGTATTTTCAGAAAACACTGTTCAGCAGCTAGGAGATCTGTAAAAAATCTGCCCTAAACCAGCCTACAACCATGTACAAAATCACGGCGGTTAAAGACAAGGAGAGGGTACCACAGGAACAGCAAGCTTCTGGATGTTAGCCGCTCCGTAGGAAGCACTTTGGTGCACACTCCTCTCCTTTGGTAAATGTGAGGTGGTGCACGGCAGCCTGTCCATCAACAAAAGGCGAATGAAGTGTCTCGAGTTTAGTGTGGCATAAAGGATTGTAAATGGATCCGCTGCTGCTAGTCTCTGAATACAAAGAGGACTTAGAAGCACAGCATTGCAGTTCCTAGAAAGAAACCCAACAAATTCAGAAAATAAAACATTCTGACCTACTTTCACCTCCATTAACCTACTCCTTCCTTAAAAGTTCAAGTAAATACATTAACTTGTTGCTAGGCTCTTAGCAGCAGGATTTGAAGTCCAGGGATTCCAGTTATGCTTAGCAAAGGAGCATGTTGTGGTGTCCTGGATACAAAGACCATATCTCTCACCTCAGCCCTCACAAACAGGACTAATAGCTTGAATTCTTCTGTTGCTCTCAGTTGAGCTCAACCTTTGTGAACGCCTGTGAGTAGAGAGACTGGTCTCTGAGCACCCAGAACAAAGCCCACTAAACCTTCATGGGTCATAGCTAGGCCTTTCAGAGCTGGGGGCACCACTGAACTTTGGCTGAATCAGATCGACCAGTACATCAGGAATGAGGATGATAATATGGCAATGTCTGACTTACCAGGGAGATGGATATGTAGTGTATGAAGGTGGGGTTATAAAAGCAGATGTACTTGACCTTTCTTCCAGGGTCCTCTGAGTACTTTCAACTCACATGCCAAGAGCACAGCTGACCTGGCCTCAAAGATGGGAAGGCAAGAGGAGATGCATGGGATTTTAAAAACAAAGTATATTTGTAGTTCCACTAGAGCTGTATGCAGGAAATGTCATTGTTCACAGCATGGGCCGTGACCCCTACAGCCTGCTTTGGAGGCAGTGACCTCTGCCACACGGTGACAGAGCTCAGTTCTTAAGTTCAGCTTAGTCCTGACCTGCAGCTACACCTTTTAGCCCATAGCTTCCCAAATCACTTTGACAAGACACTGAACTCCTGACCTGCAGAATCCCCTTTTATTACACTCCTTACCCCGCTCTGTCTCCACCTATTATTTCATCACTCTGAGTTCTGCCAAAGCTACTCGCTCTGGATCTATGACACCATTTGTATTCCAATACTGAATATTAGTACTAGCAATATCATTCTCACCAGTAAACTCCTCTGTCTGACCATTGCCAACACTCCTTGACCCTGACAATACCTGGTTTTGTTACCCACACTGATTGGTTAAACTATACCCCTCCCAATCTCAAGTGCCTCTGCTACTGCAGTTCAGGGCTTGCCCTTCCTCCAGCTGTGTTGATGCACCTCCCTCCTGAGAGGCTCTCAGCATACTTTATTCATAACGGTTACAGCCTGCAAAGATGCTGAAACAGGAAGCCAAATGACTGCTGTGCGACCTTGGGAATGAAAATTCCATGTGTTTGTGAAGTCAAAGCAAGCCATTTCCTTCCCCAGTCCCTCCTCCCTCCACAGGCGTGCAAGCCACAGCTAATGGGAAAACACAGAGGCACACACAAAGCTTTGTCGATGCTAATTGCCAGGAGCTGAGGCCCAGTCATCCTGTTGACTAATTTGTCAGCCGCTGCTGACTCAGCAATCTGGGGGGACAGTTCCTCTCAAGTGCTCAAGTGCATTAGGAAGTAAAGGGTTCTTATTGTTCTTTCCTTCCCTTCCCTGTCTGTACTTGCGGACAATTCCTGCCCTGGGCTTGACCTTGGCTGCAGCAGTGACTGGAGGGCTGAGATTGCCATGGTTGATGGGCCTCTCATTAAACTCTAATAGACAGGAACAGGCTCTGTGGCGGTAGGAGAGAGTGTGACCTGATCTGGAAATAGTATGTGCATGAGCAGGCCAGGGCAGAGAGGAGAGGGTTGACCTGAATTGTGTGTGTTGTGTGGTACAAAGGCAAGTAAGATCAACAAGCTAGGCGCTGTCTGAAACAATTGTCCCTTAAGCCTGCCTGAACTATGCACGAACTTCCTCAGTGAGCATTGCCTCTGCCCTTTGCAGAGGCCCAGCAGGTCTAGGCATGAGCCCAGGCAAAAGTCCTCTGACCAAAGGGAGTAAATGCTCCTGGTGAATAGCAGATGACACGAGAAGAGCACAGGCGTCCCCAGGTGAGTGCTGCAGGCAAGAGAACAGACACCTACAGCTGCTCCATGCAGCAACGTGCAGTTCTGTACACTTGTGCACAGTCATCCCACACCCTGTTGGTGTAAAACGTAGCCTGAAAATGAGAGACAGAAGAAAGCAGAGGAAGAGACTAAAGACAGGGCCCTGCAGAATTTCTTTTTCCTCAGGTAGTTCAAAGGTGGGACAGCTCATATAGCATGCAACACACCTACACCAACACAGCTGCCATGTACATCCACTCACCGCACCACAGCTGCCTGAGACCATGCACACTACTGTATAGCACACACCTACATGGAGGGAAAAACACTGCCATGTGCTAACAAATATCCCATATGCACCCATTTATTTGTACTTGGTGCTTCTCTAGGACATACTGGTGTACCTCTGTCCTGAGCATAACCATTCACATGCTCAGCTCTGCCCATGGGCCTGTATCAGTCCATCCCTGCTTGAGTTGTTCTGTTTGTTCAGTGCTGTGAAGCTTTGACTTGGCTGACAGCAGCAGAGTCACATCCTTTGTTAGAGACTGGCAAGCAGAGCACAGTTCTGCAGTCACTGCAGAGAGAGTGCTATGCATGCATGATCCTTATTGGCAGAATGGCACAGCCAGGGATTCTGTTGGAGTTTTGTCTGGAGCTGATTAAAGAATTCAACATCAATAATATTGTGAATTTTGGCAATATTTTCACTGAATAAATATTCACAAATGCATTTCCATTATTTAGCAAACTTTGGCTGTGTCCCATTCCATTTAATATGCACCTGTATTAGACTTTGCTCACAGGTAGGAAAATAAGCTGAATCCTGTAAGACACGTGGATTCCAGCAAGTTTTAGCGAGTTTTCACAGTCAGCAGGTGGCATTTACCTAATTGTCTCTTTGTAAGGAACAGCTTTGTTATGCAATGTTTTCCTAAACAGTTTGGGAATCTCAGAGGTGTTTATTAAGAGGCCAAGGTGTTTACAGTATGTACAATTTATGTCTGTGCATTTTCTTTAAATTATTTCATCTATAGCTTCTCAGAAATAGCTATTTTGCTCTTTTTCACTTTGCCCTATATGCCCTGCTGATTGTAAATAGACTGTTTTGAACACGTGACTCTTCCTCTGAACAATATTCTGCGTGTCAATAACACAAACTCTAAAGATAGCAGGCATCTTTATTTCAGGGTCACTGTTTTGAGAAAGCCCTAAAAAACAAGCCGCATTCTATCTTTCTCCTGCTGCCAAACCAGATATGAAATAAAACTTAGCAGGATAATCCCATGCTTTCTTCTAAACATCCTCAGTATAGGCTGCTCTGTTCCTGACTTGCAGGGCTCTAGATCATTGTTAGACTGTTAAAGAATTCCAGATTTTCTGAAGTTTACCTCCACCATCTCTTTCTGTCCATCTCAGTTTAGTTACAAATCTCTCCCCTCCTGGAAATTTCTCTGTTGTGCTAGTGGGTCTGCCACCTTTCACACAGCTCATAAAGAACTCAGGGACTCCTGAGAGGTTCAGAAGTCTCTAATGAATAACTCAAAATTAATCTTTCAGCTGCATAAAAATACTGAGAGGTTCTAATTTCTACTGAGGACAAATCACACAAATGTGGTGCTTCTAACCCAAACCCATTTTGAAATAGGATGTTCCAACAAATCACTTTAAGACTTTCTCAGAGATAAAAACCTTCTCACTTTCCATACATCTCCTTTATTAAATGTCTCATCCAGTTCATTGTGATCTCTCCATATTAGGCAAAATACCAAGCACTAAGATATATCAGATAGAGAGAAAGATGAGAGTGGTGAAGTTGCGATCTGAATTGTCACAGAAAATTACTTTATAATGTTAAATTGTACTCATGACCACAGTCCCATAAAAGATAATATTTATCACAGGAGAGAGACAGACCCTTGGTCTCAGCTATACTCTACATAAGTGTTAAATCCAAGGACAAAAGTGGCCTTAAGCCACCTCTGGTGTTAGCATGTCATGGAATGCTGGGTAAATTACAGCAGCCCAATGAGTGTCACTAAAGCAGCTTAATTTTTTTCTGAAGATATTGTGAACCACTCACACATAGGCAGAGTCAAGTCTCTTTACCATGCATGGGTTCTCATAGCCTGGCAGCAAGATATGTGCCACAGCACTTCTCTCTGTCTGGAGGAGTAAGATATTTTCAGAAGTAAGTCTAGAGCTGAGGCTATGGACCCATCTATTCACCCAACAGCCTTGAAAGCTGCACCTGCTTGACCAGCTTCAGAGAGTGAAAGCACTAATCTCCTGTAAATCAAGGGTGTAGACGAAACCTGTAATATCCTTTATTCCTACTGCAAGATGTGTTCCTTTTCTAAATAAATGTTAGCTTTTGTTTCCTTTCCTGATAAAAGGATGTTTCTCTAATGCATGAGGGAGTAATGAAAAAAGGAAAGCACTGCTTTTTTAATTTTAATGTGGGTACTTTCATTTTATCTATGAAAGAAAATAGCTTTTTCAGTCATCGTCTTCTCATGTAAAAGTTAAGATTGCTATCAAAAATCTAGAGCCCAACAGAAAGAGATGAGGACATCACCCTGAAATGCTACAGTCTCTCTCTCCTCCTGCTTGTTTTATTTCATTTTTTAATTCCTTTTTTCTTCCCTTTTCCTCTGCCTCTCATTCCAACATTCTCTTACTTCCTCTTTAGTAGGAATCAAGGATTTCACTAACAGAAATTTTAGCATCAAAGACTACTATAATACCTGGGTAGTTTGAATCCAGGGCTCTCTACCTCCCATTAGCTTCTATTTCAGTTACTACTGACATATCCTTCAATCTTGGCATAGGATTAAGCACACAGGTTAAAAGATGCTTCTGTCCACTCAGTATAAATCTGCATAGCTGAGTTCCCACTCCTTTTCTTCCACTTGAGTGATTAGCAACCTTCCTTCCTCCTTTTTCCACTTGTGATAGCTTATCCCAAAAGAGTTAAGTAGTACATTGTACCCTTCCCCTGGCTGAGGAATAACAGTTTCTAAATTATATTCATAGGCCACATTCTGCTCTGTGTAAAATTAAAGCCCTTTCCTGTCCGAACAGGTTTACAAAATGCAGGAGTTCTGCTACCGTTGTCATGGTGCCTAGGAAAGTCTTGGGAAGCACAGGCAATAGCAAACCAGGCACAGCTCTACACAAGGGACTTTTCTGAAGGAGGGAAGAGGAGCCAATGCAACTCCTGCAGATTTTGGAGACAAGCAAGCAGCTTCTCATGAAGGAAAACAAGCGATTTCAGTGGAAAATGCAAGGGCACCAGTCTTCATAGTCCCCTTTTCAATACCTTGTCTTGAACAGAGAATCCCTCAGCCTTTCTTGCTACTTCCCTCAGGGGCCCAAATGAATCAATAAAGAGCAATGTGAGACACTCCTTTGGGACACTGTGCTTCTTCTAATGCAATGCAGGGGAAGGGTCAGTGGGAAGCTCCCACGTGGCCCTACTTCTGGGTGGCAGTGCTGAAGCAGGGACAGCTGAGCTGTACTGCAGAACTGACTCATTTATTCTACACCACCAACCAGCAGCAGTTTGGAGGAACACATTTAGGAACAGTATCTAGGCACCAAAACAGCATTAAAACATGGGCTACATTGGTCCTTAAAGTCCCTTTCCCCCTCAGTTTTCTCTGTGGGATGGCTTTTTTCCTCCTGGTTTTGTCTTCCCCTGTTACTACTCTCCCTGTGTTCCCATATGGCTTGCTCTCCGTGAACCTTTGACACCCCCCCACTGCCTCTGGTTTGCCATCTGGGGTTAGTAACACCAACTTCCATCCCATAGGGGTGGGCTTGTGGGGGTGATATTTGGTGGATTCATGTCTACAGACACTTTGAGGTCCTCTTATGGCCTCACTAGAGAATAGGAGATGACTATTTTGATTGCAACTCTTCCCTCCCACAGGCCACTTTTCAGGCTCGGGTCAGTGTGACCCCCTGCCTAAGGCTCTTACGCCCTTTGTACAGGGATGTGGTGGCTCCTGAGCAGAGCCTTCCTCACCCAGGTTATTTCTGTATCAGAGTTGCTGCGTGCTAGGCTCCCTAAATCCGGTTCAATCCAGGAAGAAGTGATTCCTCCTCTGCCTGCCCTGCTCACAGCAGGTTGTCACCTACTCGGTGAACTGGGCCAGACACTGTGCTGCAGCTTTGCTTTTACTTGGGAAATTACACGCTAAGATGGTTCCTCCTTCCCATCCCCCATATCTCCAGCCACAAAAACAAGCAAATGCTTGTGAGCTAATCCTGTGCAGAGACTTTATTAAATAAACACAACTGGTGCTGGGTCTTGTTTGTTTGGGGTTGCTTTTTTTTTGCATTTGCTATCTTTGGAAAGCTAATCCTCTGGAATTCACCCAGCCATTTCAGTCACCTCCAAATAACGCTTACTAATAATCTTAATAAATCCATCTCCTAAGCAGCAGCCACTACTGCCTGGCACTGAAGTACACAGAACACCTCAGCCTCTGCTTCAGCTGACACCCTTGTTTATCTTGATCATAAATGAAGCAGAGCTCTTGCTCCATATATTCTCAAATCTCCCTGAATGGCTCCTTTGGGCAGTGAGACCGAACAGATCAGTGAAGGGGAAGGCCATCAGGAGGATGTGATTTGCAGGCTTCCTCTCATTTCCTACCCTGCTCCAAACCAGCTGCTAAGCACCTTGCACAATGCTGCTCGTATCTGGGCTAAGAAAGCCATCTTAGATGCATATGTAGCCATAAACACAGAGAAACTGCTTGATTTCTAGAGGGGCTGGGGGAAGAGAAAAGAAGAAAAAAAAAAAAAAAAGAAAGCGCTCCATCAAAATGACGGTCCCAAACAAAGCAGGGGAACCAGGGGACATTTCCACATTCTTGATGTCCAGTCTGGTACTCATGGTAAAAGATGGGGTGTCAGGGCATAGAGATGCTGTTCCCACCTATTTCACTGACATTTGTGTGTGAAGTTAGGGCAAGCATCGAAAGCAAAGATCCATCGGGCCCAAAATTGGATCATAAGCATTGCATGTGTATCAGTCCAAAACTGCAAACCTCACTCTTCCTATGTTCCACAGCCCTGAAAACTATGCAGGGCTCTTGTTTTTAACATTGTGTTTCCCCCAGTGCTTGCAAACCTTCATTCCTAACAGTGCTGAAGAGCTAAGTGCTAATCTCACGCTGAACAGTCTTCCTCCACTTTGCCCCTGAAGAACTTCAAACAGTTCCTATTAAATGAGTTTTTGCACAGAGACTCCTTCAGTAAGAGTCTCCGTTTCCTTCAAAACAACTATGTAAGAGGCACTGCTCTGCTAAAGTATTATTAACCCCTGGTGTTACTGATGGGAAAATTAGAGGTCAGTGTGTGAAATGACTAGTTTAAAGCAGATCAGCCAGTGGAAGGGAAGAGGTGGGGGAGGTAGCTCTTGGAAAAGATGCCAAGGTCTTTGCCTTGATTACACTAATTGAGAAGTGAGGCAGTTCCAAACCTCCACCAACAGAAACTGATGAGAAGTTTGTACCACTGATGCCCTGTAATATTAGAACTGGCATGACAGGGGCTGGGCAGAGAGAATCCTGTTTCTAATACAAGCTCATCCTTGCTTACTGCCATCTCTTCAGAGTCAAGGCAAGGTTAAGCCAAACACTAAGAGAATTAAGAGGTTTGCAGTTTTTATCCTACATTAACCATTTGGCCTCACTCCTCCAAACACCCGATTAGGATTTTATCAATCAAGCCTTCTTCCAAGACTCTTGTGAGCCATTGGGAAACTACAGATTTTGAGGCACTTGTTTTTGTTCTGCTTCAGTGTGTGATCTTTGAGACTGAGTGCTATAGGCAGGGGCCAAATGAAGGCTAGAGCCACAAAACCAAACTGCCCACAGGAATTTTCTATGTTGAAGCCCACTAGGAGTTAAAAATAAAGGAAGAAAAGAAAGAGAAGACTGTACAAGTAACGTGCTATGAGAAGGGGTCTGACTGTGCAGGCAGGATAGATTTAATTTAAAACATTTATTATGGGAGCAAGAGTCTGCAGTCTAATGGGAGGGAAGGTAGAGAAAAGAAATGGGGGGAAGGTAGAGAAAAGCATTGACTGGGAAGATAAGACAGAAGACTGTACACAAAAGAGAGAGGAAGGAAAACTCTAATTTTATTCTTCATTCATATTTCTAAAGTATGAAGCCCTTTGTCGATCAAAACATAAACAAAATGTGAGATATCCCTGTATTTCCTTTCCCCTTACTGTGTAGCAAAGGAAAATACATCTGTGCATAGAAAGAAATGCAACTCCTACTCTTAAAAGGAAAAATACTGAGCAATGCAGACACAGAATGACAGATAAATATGGAGACACACAGATATATATGGGCATACAGCCACAGATATGCAGAACACACAGATGTGAAAAAGAAACATGATATCCATGTGCATGCAACAGAACCCCCCAAGCCTGTGAATAAAAGCAGCAATAAAAACCTTCTATTGCTAGAATTTTACAGTACCAGACCGGCTTAATTGTAAAGAAAACAAAAAGCTTCTCCTTGTCAGAGCTGTGCTCCCCATGCCTGCCAGCGCAGCATGGCAGCTTGGAAAGGCTGCTGCACGTTCTCCCTCCTCCACCAGCCTTGAGTGCAAACACCCAGCTTGGCAAAGGTCTGTCGTTGCTGTCAGAACTTCTTATGCAGTACTAAAAAACTCAGCAAGTCTCATATGGTTAAAAGGCTGAAATCACTGCCTCTGACTAATCTTCATTTTCTATTTAAGCTCCCCTTCCCCCACTTTCAGCTTGCTCGCTGATTACATGCAGCATTGCAAGGCACAAAAGCGAACTGTATTTTAGCTATGTGTACATGACTGTACAATCTCCTGGCCAGACCAAACGATGCTTTTCTCGATGACAAGGTTGACACAGAACCCAAGTGTCGGGTGGCAAAAGCTGCAGCCAGTTTCCCATAAGTCTATTTCTGGTGCAATGCAAGTGCATGAGCATGGGGCTGGATGTATATTTAACTCCACATGTTTTAATCCAAAGAGGTCAGGAAATAGGAGCATGAATGCTCTTGTTGTGGCAGATGGGAATGTGTTGGATTGCCCACATTGTCAGGCAAGGGGCCCTGGGCCCGGAGGTAGTGCTGACATCATTGTCTCTCTCTGGGTTTTGCCTGGAGCTGCAGACAGAGAAAGCTGTGCAGGCAGTAACCCTTTCCTGCCTGAACTCCCATCTAGCACAGTCTTCCCCAGTCTTTGTCAGTGTTTCTGCAGTCCCAGCAAACGCAATCTTCAAAGAAAATTGCTTTGGGCCTGCTTAGGCTCTGATATTTCCCGTCCAAAAGAAATAAATTGTATCAGCTCTTGGGGAAGAAGGTTAAAGGTAGTGGGAGTGTGTCACCTCGGCTGTGGTAAAACACAAGTCCCAAAAGAAGGCCTTGGCATTTATCATCCAAATACACAGAGAGGGGTGCACAAGAACACAAACCTGCTCCTGTAAACACTCAAACCTAAGTAAATGTAGGAACTACATAAAAAACTTGACATTTAAATATCCTTGACTCCAAGCAATTGTATAAATCTAGGAAAAGGAACAGGCTCCAGCCACATCTACAGTGCTTCCAGTGGTTTTTGGACCTTCAAATAATGGCTGAGGTGCAATCATACAGTTATTGTTCTGTTCTGCTGTGCCCCACAGGCACTCCTGTTTCTGACCTCCTCATGCTCCCCTTTTCCTACCCACACAGCCTGTTCCTCACACTCCAGCAGAAGCCCACAGTGTCATGGGAGTAAGACAGCAACAGTTCCTGGGGGACTCTGCACAACAGGAGATCAAGTGCTAGGTCTGCAGAGAGGCTCTGTTAATGCCGAGGGAGTATGAAAAAAAATATTACCGTGCTTCCATGCATTGCTCTATGCCTTTTACCCTCTCAGACCTTCTCTCTCCACCATCCAGACTGATGTTACAGCAATTTGGAGAATTTGAACCAGCAGCACCCATTCAATAGCTCTTGGGAATTTTTAAAAGCCTCTTTTCCTTGTACATCAGCCCTTTTCTTTACCATTCTGCTCTGTGATGGCATGGAGACAAGCCGTGGGAAAAAAAGGATTTTGCAGGAAAACAATTTGACTCTGTATTTGGCCTTTTCCACAGACAGCAATCCCCTAATGATTTGGGGTCATTTTCTCTTGCCTGTTCCTTTTTATTGTAGCAAAATAAAAAGAGATCCTTAAAAAATACTTGCTCACTGTTCAAATAACAGAAAGGGACTATCTCCTCTTGCCCTAGTAATGCCAGAGAATCCCACAAAGCACACTGACCTCTCCTTCACTCCCCCCTGTTCAGCCCAGGGATTACAACAGTCTCAATACAGGCTTGTCCATGCACGGGCTGTGATTCCCAACCACTGCAAGATCTTTTATGAATGTAATTTCAGTCTTATCCACATTTCCTGACTTCTCTGTGTTCCTATCAGATTTTTATGTAAAAGTAACTAACATGGTTAACCCTTCCTCGCAGGAATTTTACATTTTTACCTATGTTGATGACTCTAGAGCAATACTGCTTTATAAAAGAAATAATAATGTGGTGGTATGTGTGTGTATGGAACTGCAGAAGGGAGTATGAGGAAGAAGACATGGTGGTTTGAAATACAACATATTTAGGGATTTTGTTACAGGATTTGTGAAACTGGTAATTGAGACAGATCTTCAGTTTCACCTGCAGCTCCTCTGCAGTATGAATTAACTACTGCCTGAACTCTGGGCTATGCATTTAGCCAATATACGTACATTGAGCACGGTTTCAGTTTGAATGCAGAATGCAGGTAAGTCCATACTCGCCAGGTATCTTCTGCAGTGCATGAGATGGCTCCAAGGGTGGGTTGATAAGCTAGGAGGGACTGTAGCACTATACTAGGACCTGGGGTCTGCCTCTTAGCAAGACCCCTTTGAGCACAAGCAGTCTTGTGCCAGCACATTCTCTGGCTGAAGCACCACACCTTGTACCAGGTACAGCCCATGAAGATAACTATTGATTGTCCACATTCAATACCTCAGGTGACAGAGTAGAAGATAGGCCATTAGATGTCAAGAGTGCCTTGGCTGCAAAACAGTGTGAAGCAGAAAAACATGGTGTTAGTCTTGCACTTTGTGTCCCACTTGACAGATCTCTGCTAGGTGGCATTGGCAAAACCTTGTAAAAAGTAGAGATTCCCTGTCAGCTAAAGGAAAAAACCCTCTGTGGTGACTGTGAACTCAAAAGTCTTCCTCTCTGAAGTCCTGTCTTAAGTAATTTGACAAATATCCCTCTACAAACCTTGGACTGGCACTGCAGACCAGTCTAGCCTGACTCAGGTGCCATCCTTTATCTGCCTGCATTGGAGGAGTTTAACATTCACCAGGGCTAAGGGCAGAGGACAGTGGAGCCACACAATGCTCATGAGTCTGCAGTTGTGAAATCACAGCACCTCAACATCTTCAATGTCTGCCACACTCTGGGGGTATGAGAAGAAACCCTCACTCCCGCAGAGTGGAAGTGCATATGCCTTGTGCAAGCATTTCTGTAATTTGCCTTAATTTCTATGGTGTGAGTTTATTTGTGTCCGATCCTACAGGCTTAAGAGCAAGGAGCAATTTCTGCTGAGATAACCAAACGGATTTTTTTTTTTGCTAGGAAAGGGTTAAGCAGAGTGCCCTTGCTGAGCTCCGTGTCTCCTTGCATTCCAGGGTAAATGGTGTTTTGCAGAGCCTGGTTACCTATGGCAACAGCGGAGAGGAATATTGCAGGCGAATCTTCTGAATCACAGGATTTACAGCCCATATGTTTATTCTGCACTGAAACACTTCCAGCCCTGCTTATGATGTGAGCTGGGAACCGCGAGAGGGCTTTGCAGAGCCATTTAAAAGGCACGTGAGCTGGAAGCGAGGCTTTTTTAATCAAAGGCCGGGTTCAAAAAAGAAAAACATAGCAGAATCCGAGGAACCTCCAGAGTGAGCCGCGCTGTCACGAAGCGTACCTGGAGTCACACGCCGCTGTCATTAACAATCGCACACGGTTTCGTGGCTCCCTAGTAAGCCCTCGACTTTCCAGTCTCAGCCCCGGCTCTGGCACGGCCACCCTGGGCAAATCCGCAAGAGGAAGGAGTTTGGAAGCGGGCGCAGCCCCTTCCCCTCGGCCGGGTGTGGGCTGCCAGCGCCCCCGAAAGCAGCTGCTCTCCCGGGTGTGCGCGCTGCTGACCGGCCGTGCGGCGGATGCTTTTCATTATGACTTTATAAAAGTCTGAATAGGATCTTTTCAAAAGATGACAACTGGAGAGAGTGTTTTAAGCCTGTTAAGTATTAAGCATTTATGTCATCATTTGAAAAACAAGAGTACAAATTCCTGCTTTTGCACATAATTTTGAAATGCCAGTGCTGTTGCTGAACTAACTGCATCTCATCCCTTCTGAGAAAATAAGCAGTTCCAGGCCTGGCTAAGCTGTGGTGGGGAGATCATCTGGGAATTCAGGAAGCAAACGGCACAAGCCAAGGAGCTGTGGTTGAATGCTTGAGCAAAGATTCATTTCACCTAACTCTACCCCTCCTACAGTCAGACAGCAATCTTGTATCAGCTCCCTCTGTAGTCAGCCCAGATAAGTTCAATTGTTCAAAGACAACTCATCACACCTAAAGGAATACCTGCCCAGCAGAGCATGGGCATGCAGGTGCATCTTGCAGTACAGGAGACAGTAATGTGATCCTAGTACAGTCTGAGGGCAGGTCACTGTGAATACAACTACTCAGACACATTGGACCAAATTCAAATGGAAATGTCCAATTTATACTCTTCCCTCTAGAACGTGAACATTACTTCTTTACTAAGAAATCCACAGTGTATGCTACATATTAATCCAGCTGTCTCAAAGCTGGAGAGGAAAATGCTATTCTAGCACAATGAGGAGCTGGACATTTTGCAGGAGTCCACTACTCATTTTTGAAAGCACAGAGGCAGGTCATTGCAAACTGTACTTGCTGTAACCTAGAAGGAATTTGCTTTGCTGATAAATATTTAACAGTCATGATGGACTGATCTGCAATACCTTGTATGGACACTCTTTCAATGGGTTCAAAACAGTACATGTCATTTTTCAGGGTTACAGTTCCAGATAGACAATTTTTTTCAGAAGGGAAAGAGAAAGCAAAAAATCAGATACAAAGCATTTGAATCACGGGGTTTCTGTGCGAGCCCTCAGAATTCAGAAATGGGCATGCCTGTTTAACCCAGTTTTTTGTTCCATGTGACCAAAAAGAAAACATTAATTTCTTACTATTTTTCTTTCCCTCAATTTAGAAAAGAAAACAGATTCTGAGTTTCTGATTGAGTGAAATTTATTTGGGAAATTGCTTTTAAGCTGTGGACTAAGATAAACAGTAATTCATAATATATATAGCAAATGATCGTGTAAATCACAGAAAAGGAGAGAGAGGAGAGTGGGAAGAAGAATTCATCCCCTAGATGGAAAATGAATGGGTCTTTAAAATAGGAGAAGTAGCAGGGTATCTGCTCGTTTATCTGTGCATTGCTTTTTGAATAAACACATCTATTGTATACAACCATAAAATACAAAATTAAAACCTGAATTTAGTTTGCCTGTTCATCACCCCCAGGTTTAGCTTGCTTGTTTGGTTTGTAGGTGGTACTGAAGCCCAGCTTACAGTAGGGAGATCTGAGAGGCAGTGGGGTTTGCATTATGCAGTCAAATCCCTCACACTTCATATGATTTGGGAGGTGGGGGAGGGGCTTTCTTTTTCCCCACAAATCAGTCCAGGAATTTGCCTTGCTTCTGGCAGAGGTAGTAAGGTTTTAGAAAAAGAATCTCCAGTTCTTCTAGCAGGAGGAATTTTGCGTGGTTGAAGAACGGAGAGTAAAAGTGTTCCTTCCTGCAAATGCGTGTGTTAGTTTCTCATTCTCCACCATTTCCTGAAAACAGGGCTTGGGGAAAAAGCACATAGACACATAACATTTTTCTATTAGAAGAGCAAGCGGGGGAAGGTAATACACTGGGGGAGGGGGTGGTAATCAGAGATCTGCTTAGTCTTCATAGAAAGAAAAATGCCTGGGCGCCTGCTTTGCAATGAATTGCATCTGGTGGTTGGAGCTACAGCAAGTTATTAAAGTGACTGCATTAAAGTCATAATTCATCAGGTCAGCATCACGCTTTGCAACCCCTCCTCCATCATCCCTCCCAGCCCCATTTTCTGAAAGGACTGAACTTCGGTGGCCTGAATCAGTTCCTGCTGCTGCACTTGGTGGCTTTTTTTTTTTTTGCTGAGAGGGGAAATAGAAGGGAGGACGAGCTCATACTCCCGAAGTAATTTGCTTTGTGGAGTCATGGGGATGATGGTGCTGCCCACTCAGGCTAGATGGTAGGAGAGAAATCTTCCTTCCCAAATTTAGCTTTCTCTACACAGCAGCAGGGTGACTCCCTGGTTCCAGGCCCCCCCATGCTCTGTAAATCCTTTGCCAGCTTCCTTGCTGGGCTGGAAGAAGTAGGGGGAAGCAAGATGTCATCACACCTCCGGGAGGGGGTTGAAGACAGAGGAATATATGCCACTTATGCCCAGCCCGATGGAGGGCAGGAACAGGAACTGCATCCCACAAACCCCAAGATGGACGCCAGAGCAGGGGCTGTAAATAGCCAGCTTAGAGGAAAGCTCTTACTAGCGAGGTCAGAAGCTGGCTTGGAGGAGGCAACAATAGTCTCACATTTTGTGTTAGTATATTTGAGCAGCTCCCCATCTCACTGCTACGATAAAGCCTTTCTTCAGATAATAGCTTCCATTTCATTTTCCCTTATTAATAAACGGGCACAGATGACATTAGTGCTAAAAGGTTCAGGAGTCCCCAGCAGCTTTTCTGATAACAAGCTTGTGCATGTGGGATTAAAAAGAGACTTGTAGGGGGGAAACCTACAAACCCCAGAACTACAGGGAAAGCAGATTTTCATCTCAGCCTCCTAGAATCCTCTAAAGCCAGTGCTTTATTAAAAATCAAGGATGTTTGGGTTTTGTTGTTTGTTTTTGTTATTTGAGGGGTTTTTTAATTAATCAGCTTGCAAAGATCCTTCTAAACATCCTCAGCTACAGACCATGACTGTAATTCTAGTTTGGTCACTTTTTTGTAGATGTGACCCATTTCTCCTATTTCCAAGGAGACAGACATGCCCTCAGAAAGTGCTCTGGGGCTCTGTTTTTACTGGCCTGGCTGTTGGGAGCACAGCAGGCCACAGGGCACCTTCCTTTCTTTGGATGCTAAATGTTTTCTTAATGAATCTAAGGAGGAATATTGAAGCTGAAACTGCTGAGATGACAAGTATGCTCATGTGGTCACCCAGCAGTGCCAGCTCAAGATAAATGCCAGGGTTTGAATGCATGTTCATGGATGTGAGCCTAGAAAAAAACACACAAGAGGGGAAAAGCATGCACACCACTATTTCCTTAGCAGTAAATATTCCTTGCTTAAAACTTGCATGCAAGTGTGTATTTTTTCTGCAGATTACATGTGTTAGATACACTTTGATTTTTCCTTCTGTTATGCACTAGCAGTATAAATATGTACCTCTCAGATATGCCAGCAGAACACTGGGGGGTTTCTTCTGCAACCCAGGCTCCACAAAATTGTCACACAGCTCCCTTGCTACACAGCCACACTTGCACTCACAACTATGGAGGACAAGTAGAATATGCCACTGCCTTCTGGGTGAGGGTTTTTTTGTTCCCATTGAGATTTCATTATGGGCTTGAGATTCCCTGAGAATTAAACCCTCTGCTTGTCTACAGAACAGATAATGGCAGGGCAAGCTTCCCACATCACTACCTCCTGCCAATGCAGCTCAGCCCTGACCTGGCTACCATTCATGACTGGACAGAGTAGAGTTCATTCTCCGTATCCCATTCATAGCCACTGGCCTTTGCAAACAAGGACGAATTTAGAATCCAATTTGATTTTTTTTTTCAGAAGAGAAACCAACCAGCAAACCAAGCAGTAACTGAGTTGTAAGCCACTAAAATAATTTCAATAGATTTCCTGTATCCAATGTAGATGGCACCAGTTTTTAAGCACTAGTGACCCAAAGAAAATAAAGAATGAATAACACAAAATTAAAATGTGGGTTATGCCATACCCACATGGAGCTGCTCCATCTTTGTGTGTGTGGCATTCAAGAGGGCGGCTTTGGAAAAGAAACACTATTGTCACTGCAGCCACACTCTAGCATTTACTATAGGAGTGAAATTTTGGACCTGTGGTGGCCTAAGCACACAAGAAAAGTAAGTGTGTGATAGGAGAGTTTGCATAGCTGAAAGCTTGTCTGTATTTCACAAGACTAAAATGTTCAAAAAAAAAAAAGATATTGCCTCTACCTACAAACCTCACTTCTATAGCTTTCAGCAGTTCAGATAAGCGCTAGGCATTACCGCTGTGATTGCTGTATTTATTACTCCGGATAACACAGCAATGAGACAGTCATTCCTATGTGAGATCTACGATTTTCCCCAAAATGCGAGGATATTAGTCGGGCTCACATCATAATGTGAAAACAGCAGCCCGCTGTATTCCCAGTGTAACTTCCAGCGACCAGGGGGCAGTAGGGAGCCTCGAGCAGACTGCGGACTCGAGCAAGAGTAGACGGGCTTCAGCTCCGTATTTCCAGCCTTCTTCGGGCAGTGACAGAGGAAAGCCCATTCCTTGAGGAATTTGTTACAGCCAAACCCCCAGGAGAATACATGGGGTCTTACAAGCATACTTTTTTTTTTTCAAGCAGACACACTGGGAGAGTCCTTCTAGATCTCTTCAGTAAATTCATACTCATCTCTAAAAACTCCTGACAGTACAAATCATCTTTCTTTATCTAGCGTTTATGCTATTGCACCAGACTCATAAGGGAGAAATGAGGCTCCTCGGGATTTAGACTGTTAAGAAGTCATTTGATGATCTTTCATATATAGAAATTTACTTTGCAAATGTACTGAGTCTCATAATTCAGGTGGGGTTTAGAGTAGAAACCACCATTTCAAACCTGCAGGTGCACCTGCACCGGTGGGACAAAAGAACCACAAATGTAATTTCATTTCCACAGGCTTCACCACATGGAGTATTCCTAGAAAATTCTCACACCTTTATCTGCAGGGCTACTGGCTGTCCACCTTCCACATGGGCAGGTGTACAGAAATCCACCCGTGGCTGTCTCTCTATGTCCCTCCCTGAAATACTGCACAGAGAAACTACCTGTGAAATATCCCTGGCATTTTGGAAGCGTTTAGTGTGCACAGCTGCAAAGAGCTACTTGCAGGGCCATTATAGACACTCTTGGGAAATGCACAAATGAAAGGCAGCATGTTTTTATTCCAACTGTTCAGATAAAAATGTAGAATAATAGTCAAGAAGAAATCACAGGGCAAATTCACTGAGCAAACTATGGTTTAGCCAGATCTCAAGCTCCTGTCCTTTCCCACAACAGGGCTTCTCACTAAATCACAGCAGCTGTCCCTCCAGTGCCGGCAGCAGCCGGGAACACAAGGAACCATTTTTTCACTCTTTCCAGTGTGGAAGCAACACAGAAAAGTCATAGAGCAGTACTGAGTCAGGGCTCTGCGGCACAGTAAATTTCTGAGGCTGCCTGGTATTCTAGGCACATCCTTTCAGCAATAAACTCCTCAGCATCATATCCCAGCCAGGAGAGAAACTGGAGCAGCTAAAAATACAGCCCCTGCACCTCAAAAGCGTGCACACAGCAAACTGCTGCCCGTGACCTCCACACCCTCCTCTCCCAGCACACACGCCCAAGGCAGGTGCTGGTCAGCCCCAGCCCTCAAGGCACGAACAAGACAGAACACTATATGTGGTGACGAGTATTTCACACAAATTTAGGAATAAGCCTGGGCATCTGGTAGGAAGGACAATTTCTTCTTGCCTGGCACATAAGAAAAGACAAGTGGGATCTGCATTGCCTTGGTGTTTGAGGGGTGATTATTTCTCATTTTGCTTTGCATAGTGAAACACCCCAAAGATTCTGGCATTAGCAGACACTATAAATCTCGAGGACACCACAGCTGTGACTGGATTATTTATAGCTCTGCTTTTACATTACCAGCTCCAAAACATCACACAAAGAGGAAGGTAATGAAATCTCCACCTCTCCAGCCGTCGCTCTCTAATCTGAAATGGCATTTCCAGGAGCCATTTTCACTCAACTAGGGAGTCTAGGAACAAACACGTTCTCACCCTCCCACTCACTGTCAGACAGCCCCACAACTGGCATGCACGTATACAATCACATACACATTCATTCTCTGCATTTCTTACTGAGGCACAGAAAAAGTCTCATGCATTTGCAGTTTATCACATGCAAACATACACATCTCTTCCCTTTCAGTCACACAAATACACAATTGCAAACACATTCTGGGTTAAATTCTATTTTCACTTATGCTATGCAAATATAAAAGCAGAATACTTCCATTAAGATAACAGATTTACAACTGTGTAACTGAGATCAGAATATGGTGCTGACTCTCTCATACATAAATTTCCATAGTTGCTCCTGAATTTGCCTTTTTCCTCAGCCGCCTCTCTGTGCATTAATCATTCAACATTAAATCAGCCATCCACTTGCTTCTTTTTGCTTTGTCAATGAAAATTGTTCAGCATTAATTATAAAACTCATTCTCTACTGAGGTTTTCTTGGCTTTTTTTCCTTAGTGGGTGGAAGTGTCAATTTACAGTCATCTTGTTCTGTCTTCAAAAATACCCTGTGTACCAGCTATACTGCAGAACACATACTCTGTGTGAGAGCTCCTGTGAATGTGCGTGCGAGCCTGTGAATGTGTGAGCTTGTGAATGTATATGCAAGATCAGGAATGCATGTGCATACATGTGCATATGTAGAAAAGATATGGAGATTGTGTTTGAATTAGAAAGGCTAAATGTTTCTCAGGCTTTATTTTACAGTTTGAATTTTAACCACTTTCTGAATCTAAAGATTTTCATCCTAAGGATAGAGATGATTTCAAGTTACAAAGCAAAGAGTTTATGGCAACTGCAAATGTGTTCTAAATCAAATATCTTTGGTGACAACAGTACAGTACAGATCTAATTTTACATAATGATAAAACCTTGCCAGATTTCGTATTTTATAATCTAAAGGACTAGACATTCTTGCAGTAAAAAACCAGTGTGAGTACCGCAGTGCACATGGTAAGATAATCAGCCAGTATGCTGTAGCCAACAGCACCTCACAAGGCAATAAAACACAAAGGCTAGAGGATTTGGTTTAAATGGGAAATAGTAGAGTGTATGGACTGAATACAGTAAGGTGGAGGCTAACTAAACTTATCTTTGCAGGTATGATTTTCACAATTGTGAATGTATTACTCCATTACTACAAAGCAGAAATGACACCAGCATGTAAATGCTTTCCAGTCTTTTCATTTTACTAGCTGGAACCTATATTTAACCCAAGGGGAGGGATGTAGTCAGGAAACAATTCCCTCCTTGGCAATAATTGCTCTTATCACTTATGTAGAAATGTTACAATGCTTTATCTGCCAACCAGGAATAACNAAAAAAAAAAAAAAAAAAAAAAAAGGGAAGGGGGAGGTGGAGAAGGCAACCAGGAGCAAGATGTATCTCTCTGAAAAAATACATGATGTACCAACATGAGGTATGAGTCAAGAAACTGAAGTAATCTGCAAGGCAACAACAAAAAGATGAACAATGCAAATGTTTTTCCCCTTCTGGGATTCTGGTACGAGTTTGTCTTGTCCTAATAGTTACAGTGTCATCCTCTTCATGGGGCCTTGCAGGTGACCACTGAAATATAGTGCTTATTTCATGTGCTCTGCATTGCTCAGATAGACTTGCAGATTCAGGTCAGTTTCACAGAACTGCTGCCCATCACAAAGGCCTGCACTGCAACAGGCAGCAAGTGCCTCAGTTGCAGAAAACACCCAAAGAAAAAGGCTCAGAAAAGAGAACAAGAGTGGAATCAATCCTGAACACTCTACTGGAGGGGAATAGGAAGCTGTTGAGAGGAGGAAGTCAATATTACCCAAGCTATAAATGTTCTTTGAAAAACAAGAAACCTTCAGTGTCCATGACTATCAGGCAGTGTTTTTCATACCCAATGAAAAACTGGAAAATAGAAAGTGTCTTTTTACTCTATGACAGAATGAAAATAAGTAGAAATAACAGTATTTAATCAAATAAAAGAGTATGTCTCCAACCTAACAGAAGTTGTACTTTGGCTAAACACTCAGAGAGTGAACTGGGAATACAGCTCAGGGTTTGGGTTTATTTATTTTGTACAGAGGTCTACATGTGCTGCTCTAATGAAGTTAGCACACAAAGAGGCAAGATATTCTGTTACAAGTGGTGCTCGCTCTCCCACTGATGGAACAGGAGGAAAAAGGTGAATTTGATTCTCATTTACATCAAAAACATTTTGTACGCCTGGGAGTAAAAAATGGAGCTCAAAGTCAACTCTGCATTAGGCAGCACTTCTCCAGGGTAGGTAACCTAGGAAAGCACTACAAATGTAGTTGGAACTTATATAGGCAAGCCATACTTCTGCAGTATCACGAGCAGGCTCACTAGGCAAGGAGACTAAAGCAGCTGTAGCCCCAGCTTCTTCCATGTCCCCACACACAGAGCACAGGCTTCCAGGGACACCATGAAAAAGCCCTTTGCAACCCTCTTTACCTAACCTTCCCTGTCTACCAGTGTATTTTCCTACAGAAAATAAAATTTACTCCAGCTTGTCTCCCTTTCTCAAGTAAAATAACCTATTCCAAGAAAAACACGAGTTTGCCATTAGAAACACATCTATGCTAGAAATTCCTACTAGAAAAGCTATGCTGGTCAGAAATCACCTGATATTATACCCACATCAGCAGGGCTAGGACAAACCTGCCTTTAGATGGACAGAAAAGTATTCTGCGCCAAATTCTAGTTTACACCCATAACTCATTTACAGTTCTTGTTAGCGTGATGGAACCCTGGAAGAAGCACACACCATACCTGTTTTGACCCTGCTTGCACTTCATACCAGTGTGAATGAGAATTTGGAAGAGTGAGTCCATATGTGCTTCCAAATTGCTTCTAATTTTTCTACATGCTAATTTTAGCAGTATTTGTCACCATATGTATGCAAATAAAGCTTGCAGAGGAGTTCTGAGTAATAGGGAGAAAAGAGCCTAACACTGTTTATTAGACTACAGCTGATGCCACAGTAAAAAATGCTGTTGGTAATTTTAGTTCCCTTCCTCAGGGTCACTTCCTGCCCTTCTGCATCGTTACGAAACCTGCTGGTGCCAATGCATCCAATCCCAGTACTAGGAGCTCCTCACAGAAACCCATAACTAAACAGGTTTTTGAGACAGATTTTTTCTTTCTCTGCTCATCTTCCAGTTCTATATCTTCCTTCTCTTCCAGATCAGTGAAATGCATGACAAAGCAGAACAAATGAAGCCTTTCTACCCCTTGCCCATGATCGCCTTCTCCTGAGGTCACATAATTTCATTCACAACTGTCAATCCAATTCCTTTCACAGCCATGAAATTACCTGAAAGAATTTTAAATGCACTTAGATTTTCATACTGTATTTTCACACTGTATTTTCACTTTTTTCATCTTAAGTTTCACTGTCTATTAAAGCATCTTAGACTTTGAAAACCTCCTTCCAGAGTGATTCTTTTTCCACTTGGCAAGTGTCACACTTTTCTGTGATTTTCTTATGACATTAAAACCAACAGGATCTCTTTTATTTATTTCTATATCTGGGCATTCAAATAATTGCTCATTTTTCAAGAAAAATTAACAGCTCCAGGGTTAGTGACTTTCCAAAATCATCCAAAGGAGCCCACCTACTTCATCTGACCTCCAAAACTGGTGACAAATTTTGCTTTTTCCTTAAGTGAAAATTTTGAGTGATTCAGTTACATAGATTCAAGTTTTCAGCCACTCTACATATTAGGCATATACTAAATTTGAATTAAATAATTTGCACATGTGCAACCTACATTTATGCATGCAAATTAGGCAATCGGGTATAAAATTACCTGATTTGCATACATAATGGCAGAACTGAGCAAGTAATATGCAACTAAAACATATTCTATTAATAATTTTTTCTTCTGTTCTGAAATTAGCTGCAACTGGATTAGGAAATACTCAAGCTTTTCATCACTCAAAATGATTAGTCTATTTGATGATCATTTCTAAATCTACTAATGTGCTGGCTAATTACATATACCAAATGATATCGATTTTGTACCATGTTTGGTAACTTAACGTGAATTTTACAATAAAATGTGCAATTCCAACTTTTTCATATTTAGAATTTGACTTAAAATTCAACTGCGCAAATAAAACTTGAGTGCCTAAATATTAAAGCATCACAACACAGATGCCCCCAAAATTTGGTTTTTAATTCAAATATTCATTGAAAATTTTTTGCTGTTTGTGCAATCCAGCTGCTTTTCTGTGAATACAAATATGGAGTTGCTGCAAAAGCAGCTGCGTATGTAGAAAAAGAAGCCAGTGAAAACAGTGTCTGTGGTGTCTGGAGGATATTTCCTACATGACTGCAGTTGTAAGCAGTCAGGTCACACCTCACAGACAATGGAACAAGCAGCTTTCCTTCCATACAGCAGTGCCAGAGGGGCCTGCTTTATTGGAAGGTAAGTGCATACCCTGGGAGGACTCGAGTAGTACCCTTGACCCAGACTTCTCCTCTGTGGTGGCTCTCTCTGCCTCCCACTGTCTCGATGCTCAGCACATACCAACACACTTCTTTTAGGTTGCTTCCCCTTTGCAGTGCTCTATCTTGCTCAGAAGGTGAACTCCTCAGGCATAGACCTGTCCTATTTGTCTACAAAGTCTTATGCATACTAAGGGCCTTTAGCTGTGGAATAAATAAACAATAACAGCACTTCTGCTGACATTTTTTTTGTCAGAGACATTTTTGCATGTGTCTAACTGTTCTCATGGGTTTATCTCAAAACCCTCTTAAGCAGTTCATTACAATTTTTAAGATGGGGTCAACCAGTACTTTTCCAGATAATAGCAGATCTTTGGTTCCTGTAATGGCAGTACAAAGCTCCACAGAGTGTTCAACATCTGATTCCTCATGCATCCTGGCATTCTCTTCCTGATCAAAGATACTCATTTTACAGAGGTGAGATACCAGTAAGTTATCCAGTGGCAATCAGATCTTCCTCTGAATATTCTGATACCTTTAATTTAAAACAAGGCAAAATTCTGAGGCAAATGCATAACTGCATATGCCATAAATTTCACCTGCTACTATCTGGAGCATTCGCCTATCACCAGCGTGACAAGTCCTACAGGTCTGAAATATTTATGCCTAAACAACACTTTTAAACTTTTCAACATCCCCTCGTGTTCTTTCTCCTTTAGTATTTAAATTGCAAACATTTGTGAAAAGAACATGTCTGCCTTCTAAAAACTGTGTTGCACAACTTTGGATGATACAAGGAAATAATAAAAAACATTAAGAAACTTGACAAGATCAACATCTAAGAGCCATCATTCTGTGACAACCTTGCTGTTGATTTTCTATTGTCTCCTATTTCAGAAACTTCTCACTGTTTCTTACTCATGGACAAACTGGTAACTAGGGCCTCTTCACCTCACGACCTATTGGTCAACTATTTTATTTATTTTATTTCTAGTGCCTTTGCTGCTCTGCAATGTTCTGCTGCTCGTAACTATGCAACTATTTGGCTTATTTGTCTGTCCACCACAACAGCTCCAGAGCATCTCCTAAGCATTTTAAACCAGATAACTCTGCATGTCTCCCTCCCTTTTTCATACCTGTCTGGTGAAGGATAGAGCTTGTCTGGTTTTTCTTTCTTGCTTTTGCCTCTAGCACTTGTTCTTATTTCATCCTCTATTTCAAGCCAAGGGTCTCTAGATCTCCTTGACACATGTCCCAAAAGAGGTACATTTCCATTTTCTGATCTTTCCTGTCAGCAACCATCCCTTCCCACACTCAGCAATTTCATTTCTATAAGGAAATAAATACAGTAGTGAGGCAGCACCACTTTTGTAAGCTCAAGAATTTCTAAGAGGCCCTGGAAAATCATGCAGGACAAGAACATAAGTCCATCTGTAAGCAATAAGTATTTCAAGCTGTGAACATAAAAAACCCCAGTAGTTCTTCGATCCAAAGTAAAGTGTACTTCATTCCAATCCTAGCGTACATCACACTTTCAAATAAACAATGATACTTAGGAAGGACTTGGGCCTTTTATCATTAATGTGCATCACATATATCTAGTTTAACCTGACAAATTCCCAGTGAGGAAAAAAATCACTTTGTAGGAGATGACATGCTTATGCAGTATAAGAAGCTTCCTTGATGTATTTGCAAACAAATTGCTAAATGTAACCTGCCTCTCTAAGGACCTATGGACCTGGAGCAAACCACCTATGTAAGGTTATTGGACCCAGCAGGAAAGGAACCAGAGGAATTACAGAAAGGATTTAGTAGTAGGAGTAAATTAAATGGTCCATATGTGTGGTTTGCTTTGCTGTGACAAACAGGCCCCTCTAGCTGTGTTTGTCCAGGGACAAACTGCTGACTGAATGGACTTGGGACCCTGAGACAGAATAATCCTTGGAGGAAGTAAACCAGAAGCTTGTGCATTGTGAAGCACATTGACAGGCATACGGACTGTATCACTAAGTGAAAACTGGAGCAGCTACATAAAAAATAATGGCAAAACCAACAGGTAGATATATCTCTATGGAGTCTTCTGTCGTGAGAGGAAAACGCAGGAACGTCATTTATCTGCTGCTGAAAAACCAGCAGCAGAGCAGGCACTCCTTCTGCAGAGTCAACAAAAGCAACAGGAACTGCAGTTTACACCTCAGCAGGAGACATTGCTGCAACGTAAGCTGACACGGGGTCTAGGGAGTACTGCTGGACTGGCAGAAGGTAGTTTGAGCTGACTTGGCTTGGTGCTGATGGAGCTAAAACATAACCTTTAAATAAGCATCTTCATCTCTGAATACCTAGGGCTGCTCATGTGGAGGGTTAAAACTGAGTAGCTGCAGAGCACCTCCCCAGTAAGAAGGGGCCAGGCAGCACAAATAGCATTGAGCTACTTGTCTCTTGTTCTGGTCAGGCTGAGACTGGCTCTAGATGCAATACTGTCATTGCATCTGGGCTGCATCAAATTCATGGGGCACGTACTCATTTATAGTGATCAAACAGCCAGGGAGCATCACTGCCTGTATGTTCAGAGAAGAGAATGGTGGCCTTTGAATGATATCTGCAGCGTATGCTGCTAGAGCTTAAACTGATTGCCACTCTGGTCACTCTTCTGCAAGTAACATGATGGAGGAAACAGAGGTGGAGGAAATTAATTCAT
Source organism: Piaya cayana (assembly GCA_013389865.1). Taxonomy (NCBI): domain Eukaryota; kingdom Metazoa; phylum Chordata; class Aves; order Cuculiformes; family Coccyzidae; genus Piaya; species Piaya cayana. Next base: position 100,085 of record WAAB01007257.1, on the reverse strand, counting down.
GTGACAGAATACAGCGCTCTGCTACAAAAGGCAATAAAGACTTGTAGTTTGCTGAAAAGCTTTAGAAGAATTATTAGTCCTACATCAGATTACAGAACGTCCTCCTGAAAGCAGGAAAACTCCAGAAATATGCAGCTGACACACAAACTTGTACACATTGTTCACCACAGCATATATAGATATATGTCCAGCATATATATGTAATGTCGTGTCATTTGAGCCATGAGTGGAGGTATCTGTTCAACACAGCAGCTTTCTGTATCAGGCAGCCAGAGAAGTCTTGAGTAGTGGGTGAGGGGTATAAAATGTTGAATTGAGACAAAACGGACTGAAATTTTGAGGGAACTCCACTGTTTCCCAATTGAAAAATCAAGTCTGCTGACTACATTGCCAGGCTTCCCTAGGGAACAACAGCCAAAAGGCTTAAGTAGCTTAGTTAATATAGCTACCCAGGCCCAGACATCTTTAAGCATCAAGGTGAGCTGGTGTATCAGTATGCAGACTTGACAGCCCTGAAATGGAACATCATTGAGAAGTCTGTGTGGTAATAAGATAGGTTGCCATCAAACTGCTAAACTTGGACATGGCCCTGAGGGTAATCATGTGTGTGTGGCTAAGGACTGATTCCTTACCCACTTGCAGCAAGTAATATGGTGATTTTCATAATGCTGGGAAGGAATCAGGTGACTCTACAAACAGCTCATCTGAGGACAAAACTGCATGGAATGGGTAACAGCCTACAGTTCCCATAGACTTGAATGGAGATATGAATTCAAAGAGTCTGCTTTGAGCAGAGAAATAGCCACTTTCTGGCCCAGTCCCTTAGTTCTAAGGTTTGAAGAACTTGTACTGGCTTTACGCATTGGCTGTCTTTTCTGAGCAGAAGAACAGACCTGATGGTTATAGAAGTGCTGTGCAAACGAAGAAGAATAAACTGTGTTTACAGGCTCTGTGTTGGAAGGACTTTTTTTCCTCAAAATACCAGAAAATAAATTTTTTATCTCATGTAGCTCTTCAGTTGCAACAGCAGGAAGGAAACATGAGGGGGTTTTATGTGACTCTAACTTGATGTTGTTTTCAACAAAGCTGCTATTAACAACTGTTATTGTTATACAGTTCTATAGAGTTATGTTGTAATTAATTTCCATAGCAACGGGATCATGTCATATATTATGGATTATAACTCAGAGGGAGAGAGGATGGGAAAAGCACAGAATGAAGACTACAGAGAAAAACCTGTCCTGATTATTACTTGAATCTTGAATGTTCTTATTAGTCCAATTTGTTTAAACAGTGTTTATTTGTAGGTAATGTTGAGGATCCAGTCAGGCCGCACCTGCCTCCCCAGGCATGCTCAAACACAGCCTGGGATTGCACATCTTCAAGGGAGAGCAGGGTGGGGTTCCTTCAAATGACAGAACCTTCTGCGAGGAGGAAGTTTCAAGCTGTAACTTGCAAAATATGTGCAATGCACTACTGTAAAAATCCATCCAGCAGAACAAGGAAGATCTAGGCAGAGAGCTGCAATTAATCAGGCAAAAAGTTAAAAGGAGTTGCTCTTTGTATTAAACATGTGCAATCCAGTTCTCAAGAAGCAATCATCTCTTCTAGCATGAGGACAGACGGTACAACAGAGCATGAGAATTTCTGCATCATTTCCTGGTGTTTAACTGTCACACAAGCCAGTAGACATCCTATCAAGGATGCTGACTAATGAATCTGTCTTGGGCTGCAAGTCCTTGTTAGCACAACATGACTAGATGTCCAAGGATCACACAACCAATACTATCCCTGACGGCTGTACCTCTTGCTGCCTCCCCTCCAGCAGAAATGATGCAATGAGCACAGCTAAGTGTGTCCAGTTGGATGAACAGAAGAGCTGACTGTGGGGAGGGTGAGAGGGGAGAAAACCACTCAAAACCACAGCAAATGTTTGCCAGAAATGAGTGTGTATACATACCAAGGTACAGCTCTTGAAGGGCTGCAACCTTTTGATAAGATACATGGCATAATCTTTCATTGAAGGACGTGGGATAAAATAATGCACCAACTGGTCTTTCTTATCAGTGCAGTCTGAGTTCTTCAGGGAGGAATTATCTTTGCATGTAACAGGGAGTCAAGCACACCAACAACACTGAGCAAGCAATAAAAAATACTGTAGAATTTACTGCTGCAGGAAGCCCTTTCACTTGTTTTAATCTTAGATGTTTGTACTTTCTCTTTTTATTTTACAGAAATAAGTTACAGACACTGAGGAAGAGTATTCTAAGAAAAAATGTTTAGCATATCAAGCTAGATCAAACAACCCTGCAACATCTTTAAGTCAGTGCCCTATATTTTCCATTAGCAGACCAGATATTCAGGCTTCCCTCTCCCTTCCTAGTTCTGCCCCTAGCTCTAACACAAATCAAACCTACAAAAGCACATTACCCCAGCTGTGTGCCAGCCTGGACATGTTCAAATGAAAACCTGGGCTACACAATGATCTTGTTACCATGATGTATGCAGTGAAGAACAAGATTGCCTCAGATAGGTCCAGAATACATGAATTTAAAGCAACCCCCTCCCGTCTTTGATTTGGATGCTGTGCTTTCCATCACAGCCAAAGGGGAGCTCCTACCTCTGACACACAGGTATGCACTCTCCTTCACCCCAGCCTATGGTATGTTGCATCAGCAAGCACAGCAACAGCTTCCAGCCTTGGACCTATCTGAGGGAAGGACGCAGGCTACAGGCAAATGGCCTGGCACTGAACACTGTTGTTCCCAAACACCTGTATCACCCAAGTGCTTTTCAGTTCAGCTGTACATAGTGGTTGTAAAAACATGTTTTTATCCCAGAGGGAGACAAGCAGTTGGGGCAGTAACCGAAGGCCACATTCTCCTTCATTCTGATAGGTGTTTGGCATGTGACCTTGGCTAAAACACTTCAGATGTACCCATCTGGAAAACAGATAAAGTAACTAGCGACTTGAGGAGTAACTTCACCCTTTCCTGAGCAGAGTCCTCAATTATCGTTAGTAACGTCCTAGCCAGCTTTGCATAAGAAGCTTTCATGGAAGGGCAAAGCTGTGTTTTGGCTTCAAAACAGACTTCAGGCTGCCCCCCCCACACACCTCCCCCCAGGAGACATCCCTGACCCCTAGCCAGTCTTTGGCAGCCCAGAGGCAGGCTGCTAAATCCATAGTTTGCCCGAGGAGGGAGCGGAGGCTTGCAGCAGAATGGCTGCTTTCTCTGCACATTCCTCTGGTGACGCTGCTTATTACCCAGCATGCAGATAACCCTGAGTCAAGGCTTTGGTATGAGCGGCACTGCCAGGAGCTGCGTGTTCGGAATAGAGGGTTACAGTTTAAACCGAGGTGAAACGCCGTCCCCAGCCAGCTGCACCCTGCCTGCCTCCCGTCCTCGGCTGGAACCAGCCACCCCTTCACCTATTTGCAGAAAAGGAGCTTTCCAGACACTCCTCTCCACCCCACCGCTCACCCGGGGATCATTCCCATTGAGAAGCTCTCAGCCTAACAGTAATCCCGACGAATTTAGCCGCTGCTAATAAATCCCACCCCTCCGCCCCTCCCAACCTGCCTCCATGCAAATCCATTTGTAGGTTACTTGAACAATAGCGGAGCTGTAATCAGCCCTCCTCTCTGGCAGCCTGCAGGAAGGGAGGGGAGGAGGATGATGACAGCGGGGAATTCTGCTCGGCTCCTCGAAGCTGCACAGACACGTTCCATGTCCCCGTTCCCAGCCCCTGTGCAGAGGCGGGCAGGCAGCCGGGGATCACATGGCCGTCTAGGCCGGGCCCAGGCCCGCGGCGATTTCACGCCGTGACGGCGCGGTGCCCTCTCCCCGGCCCGGTTCGGTTCGGTTCCCTGCCCGAGCTGCCGAGCCGCTGTGCCGCGGTGGTGTTGCCAGGCTCGGCCTCCGATCGCACGGCACTGAACAAAGCAAAGGGTCTCTATGCAGGCCAAAAAAATAGAGAAGCCCCCAGTGAAGCAGGTGTCCTGGCACATGCAGGATGGCTGGGAAAGCAGTGCCAGCCAGAGAGAAAGTGGCAGCTCTCCATTGGGAAAAAGGAAAAAAACCCCAACAACACAGTCTTCTTGTTGCTGAAGTGTAAGGGGTGTTTTCCTGAAAATTCGATGGCAGCTCACATCTTTGAGATTTCTTTGGAAAGGGTCACAAAAGCAGCAGCGAATGCATGTGGCCGCACAGGGCTATGGGATGGGGGGGAGGGCTGTGAGCAGATGCCAAATCAGCTGAAACCTAAGAAGCTTGACCTTCCTCACCTCCACCCCTGCTCCCACCGCCTCCAAATAACCTTACAAGGGCGCATCGGGAAGGCGAGGCACACAGCAGTGGGGGGAAAGAACCCTCAGCATGGCGGTGGGCAGGACCGCGTGTCTGGCTGTCCATGACGAGGAGAGAGAAGGACGCTTTGGAGTGGCAGCCGGCACTGTCAGCAAAGTTCATTTCATCGAGCCAAGCACAGCAGTCAGACTGTGCAAGCTGGAACCTACCTAGCCCTGAGTAGCTCAGCCAGTCCAACCAGTCAGACACCGTACTGGCCAGACAGACTGGTGATGAGCATCCTCCCCCTCCCATTCACATGTCTAAGTGCGCCCTTCTGCTTTTTGTTCCTACAGTTCCCTGAATGGCTGAAAGAGACTGAGTCTGCTGTCAGAAACGTGAAATGACATGTAATCACCCGTGTTTCTTCTCACAGAGGTAGGTGAGCCCATTCCCAGGAAGAAGAGCTGGGTTGTCACAGAGCCTCCCAGTCAGGGCTGGGCTGCCCTGTGGTGAACACATGGAGATGATGTTCAACTGGTCCCTCAGACGAGCCCAGTAGCAGCCTCGCTCAGTGCACACACACGTAATCTTTCTTTTAAGACATATACCATGGCAAATACCTTTTTTGCAGTTCCTTTCACATCACTACATCAGCAGAAGCATTCCCCTTCCCAGACCACATTACAGGTTTGAGGCAGGGGCTGAAGCAACAAAAGCTTAGTACAGTGTTTTCAGACATTTGGAGAATAAAGGCAGAAGTGCCTATTTCTATACAGGAGGATATAACTATGCCATCTGCATCTTCCAGGGGATGGTTTTAAGGACAACTATGTAGGTACAGAGCTATGTTTTGGGTAGAAAATGCATGCTGTAATGGATTATGATGGCTGAACGCCAAGGGGGGAGCTGCTCTGCTTCAAGAATAGCCTTACAGGAGTCAGCATCACAGTGACAGTTCAGTACTCTGCAGCAAATCTACAGGATGTGTCACTTTAGCAGAGAAAGAGGCTGTTAATGCACAACACAAACCATCCTACTATGAATGGAAAATGGCTGCATACCACAAAAAAAAGAAAATGGCAAGACTAGGGAAGAGGGAAGCTCCAAAGTGACTACTGCACAGTAAGCTGGGAACCTGAGAGGTCAGAGGAGACAAAGCCCTTTCCTTTCAGGGGAAGAAAAACTCAGCTGTCAAGAAGCATGAAGAAGCAAAGACAACCCTTTTTCCAGTGACGGCTGCAGCTCTGCAAAGCTATGCTGGCAGGCAGCCTATTTGAAGAGATTGCAGTTTCAAAACAACGTTAGTCCTGCCTAGTTTGGAGCTCTAATGCTAAGGAGGAGGGGAAGAGGGGGGAAAAAGCATGCTCATGAGCATAACTTTGCTAAGCAAATAAAAGAAGATAACAAAGTTTGTACTAAATGACACCAGTTCACATTGCTGAATTTGAGCTCCTGATGGATTTGTGTAGTATTTCCCCCAAACGGACATAGCATCTCTTCACTGTACAAACACTTCCATCTCCAACTCACACAGAGCTGCCAGCGCTTAAAAAACAAACATCCAGTGACACAGATGTTCTAACCCATTTCTTAGAAAATAGGCTACAAGGCTATTAAAAGAAATGTTGAGAATAATCTAAGTGGAATTAAAAAAAAGCCTCCTTGGGAAAATAAACCATTTAAATATTTCTCCATCACAAGAAGGAATGAGAGCACAACAAATAACCACCTGGACAAATAAATTCACTTACATGATTTATTCAAGCAAACATTGAGCTTTACCTTAAATAACTGGCAAATATGGGGGAGGGGAGCATTACTGTAAAACACAGAAATCGACTGAATTTCTGTACGTGAGACTTGCTCAGCAGCTCCCTTCTCCTCCTTGAGAAGAGGTTACAGCTTGTTTGTCAGCTATGGACATCTTCAGAAAGAGAAAAACCTATGGAGTGGGTTCAAAGAAATGCGGGCTTAATATGTCCAGACTGGCTGCTTAATGAGCCAGAGTAAAAGAAAAGGTCACATGGTTACAAAACCCCCTCCATACAACAAATGCCCTGTAGCTATGGTTAACTTTAATTAACTGCAGTATTACAGTTCACTCCAAGCTTATTTTCCACCTATGTTTGCTGCCCCTTACCTTTCCTCTGCCTGCTAAAAACCAAACTGATCAGTCTCATAAGTGGACTTATGCCTCCAAAATTCTGACTGATAAGAGCTTTTCAAGAATGCTCTGCAATTAAAGAAATCCACCAAATGGGGCTCTTTCTAATTCCAACTATTGATGACTGATTTCAAGATTACAGGAGTGGCTCTGTTTATATAAATCAGGGTATTCACACTTGTGTGACATAATGAGATGTTGAATAGTCAGTAGTTTTTCTCTTTTCACAGCAGTTGCAATTCACACATGAATATTACTTCTCTCTGTGTTAGGCTTAAACTTGAATTTCATCCATAGGTACAATTTTTTTCTCTGCCAGTATAGAGCTCACAATATTAGTCCCCCTATCTTATGATTTAGAAATATACGGCTGTGTGGGAGCTGCATACCTAGACATAATTGAAAACAGGATCAGTACAAATCCATACTCTAAAAAAATTGTATAGGTTGTATCCAATAAATCCAACTCAAAACATTCTTTTCATTCTTTTTCTGCATTATTCCCTTGAATTCATTATGTAACAGTATGCTCTCAGATTTTTAAGCACCGATTTATCACTTAACAGAAAAAAGTATGTAACACAAAGTCATTGTCTGAAATCACAGATACAGTGATGCCAACATCCCACACCCCCAAAACAGCTGTAGTATGTAGCTACACAAGACAGCAAAGATCTGTATGCACACTAAGCATCCAGCGTCAAGGCTCCTAGCATCCTTTCCACCAGGAATCCAAATGAAAAATGTCTTAAGAGCAAGCTATCCAGGCATTTAAAAAGTAACTCTTCATATAGTTATGGGGTTCTCTGGAGCAGAGATCCTTAATATTCAATAAAATTCAGCTCATAACTTATGACACTGTTGCACTTGGAACAGTTCTATGTTCTGCAAAGGATTTCTGCAGTGCTACTGGGGTTTTTGTGGGGTTTCTCTTTCCTCCATTTGCCTCACTGGAAAGGACAAAGTTCATATTAGGTTTGTTTGCATTTTCTTGCTAGTGTTGAGGCCTGTGTATTTACTTTGCCTTTTGATGACCTAACAGGCTGCACTGCTCCCCAGTCTCCAGAAAATGCCAATGTCATATAAAATAGTCAATTATACAAAGAATCATATGTGGTAGATACCATAAGAAAAGCATTTCACTTCAGTGCTTTAAGGAAGCTTCCTTTCCTGAAAACACAACACAGCCCCTGAACTGTTCACCAATTCAGTTACGAAAAGCTATTGCCTACATGGGGTGGCTACCCTCCAGCTGCAACACAACTGCAGAAGCTGTTATTTCCCACTACCCTTTTTTGCGTTGCACTCAACTACAGTCTTGCCTTACCAAGAACCTGTGGCTAATGTTGAGCTTTGACAAACCCTCTGAAAATCAACTAAAATTATTAACCACAAGACGCTGGGGGTTTTTTTGTGAAAGAGGGCTGAGTCTCAAATCTCAAGCCTTATTAAATTGTGCAGACAATGGATTCATCCTGTACTGCAAACACTGCTTGCAGCTGGAGAGCTGGGGGGAGTGAAAGGGAGGAGGAAATGAGATGCAGAAACAGTAAACACAAAATGCTTAGTCAGCAACTGTTACTGCAACGTTAAAGGTGAAATGTAAATAGGCACAGTGCCAAGATTTAGAGAAGTTTGATAACATCATCATCATCTTACTACATATATGTGAAAACGTGTGCACAAGTGCCACACTTATCACAACGAATTGCAAGCTCTTGGTATAATGGAGACTTTAAAAAGAAACATAGCTTGCACATGCTGCCTAAACTCCCAAAAAAATAAAACTTGCTACTCAAGAAGTATTAATATCAATTGAATTTATTACAATTTACTAAGCTCCAAGGCACATTACAGTGTTCTGTTAACTACAGAAATGTATAAAGGACAAACAGAGCATGTTTTTCATGTACAGCATTTTGCTCTACTGTTCAAAAGCATCCGTGCATCAATAAAAGCAAAAACAAAAAACACATGAAGATTTAAAAACGTTCAGATCAATAGAAACAAACTGAAACATTTTCCTTACAAACTTGCAACAAAAAACACCCTCCCCCCCAAGAGCCACCCCACCGTTTTGCAAACAGAAAAACAAAACCGAAAAAAATAAAGTGAAAGACTAACACTCAGGGCTTGTAAAACATAAGCTGTCACCATTTTTGTAGCAATTTTTAGGCATCAACACTGGCCTTGGCAAAAAAAAAAATTTTTTTTGTCTTTTCTGTTTTTCTTCTTCTTTCAGAGAAGTGCATACATTTACAAAAATACACACCAGCAGCAGGTAATCGCTAAGGGCTATTAACTTTGTACCTAGCCAACACACTGCCAAAGAAATGAGAACAGGTATTATGTAGTAACCAAACAATATTATATTCTGTTTAACAAAAACCAGCTCTATCCTTCAAATGAAGAAGAGTACATACCTTTGTTTCAAAATATAGAAACATACGACGAAAATAATGTCTATACATAAGACTAACTTTTGCAGTTTGTTATATTCACAATTCTACATCTTCAGGAGTCTGAAGGGATTGGATTTCCTACTCAAGGGTCTCTCTCCTTTTTCACTTTAACGTCCCCTGCTAAAATGGTCGCGATCTCGCCCTGCATAAATGCCCAAGGCACATTGGAACCGACTAGGGGACATTTCTCTCCGCTGGGGCAGTAGACTTCGCCAGTCGCCCCTTGGGCCTTGATGCTCTCTCTGGAACAAGGGAAGCAGAACTTGTGGCTGGGCACAGAAGGGCACTGAACAAAGTGGGTGTCCTCCAAGCGTTCGTGGCAAATGGTGCAGCAGAGGGGCCCGCTGTTGGCCATGGGGGAGTCCGGAATGTTTTGGGGGTGCACTTGGTCCATGGCGGGGTGGGCGCTGGGGGGAGGAGGGGCCACTTGCAGGTTCATGTCCCCATTGCGGGAGGCCAAGCGGCGCTGGCCCGGCACCGAGGCCGGCGACACGGGGCTGCTGCTGTTCCTGCGGGTGGACGTGGTGGAGTGCACCGAGCTGCCGTCCTTGGGCGAGTGGGCATTGCCCAGCGTATCGGCCACCGACATGAGCGCGGCCATGGGGGACTGTCCGTTCTGGGGGGCGGACTCGGGCGGCGTGGTCCGGTTGGAGTGGGGCCCGAGGGGCGGCGGCGGCGGCGGCGGGGGGCCCCCGCCGTGGACCGCCCCGAAGCCCCCGGCCGACATGGTGAGCTTGAGCGCTTCGCTCTGGCTGGCCATCCACTGCTGCCGCTGCTGCTCGTCGCTGAGCTTCAGAGCCCCCTCGGCCGAGTCCGAGGGCTCGGGGGAGGCTTTCCTCTTGCGCATCGCCCCTCCGCCGCCGCCGCCTCCGCCACCGCCGGGGCCCCGGGAAGCGGCGGCCGAGCCCTGCGCGCCGCCGGCCCCGGCGCCCGGCCGCGGGAGGCTCACCAGCGCCGTGGGCAGCATGGGGCAGCTGGCGTCCAGGTAGGGCTGCGGCAGCATGTCGGCGCCCACCAGCTCCTTGAAGAAGCGCACGGACTCGGGCAGCAGGTCCCCCAGAAGCCGCCAGTCGCCGGAGCCGTGCTTCTTCTCGTACTCCAGGTACTTGAAGCCCGAGGAGAGGCCGCGGCCGAAGTCCTTCATACAGTCCTGGTACATCTGTTTGGCCACGCCGGAGGCGCTGGAAAAGACGGTGCCTGAGCCGCTGGGGTACTCGATGAAGAGCTTCAGCTCATAGTCCATGCCCGGCTTGGAGACGGCATCGAAGGCGAAGACGCGGCCCAGCAGGGCGTGATCTTTCTTGAAGCGCACCTCGTAGGGGGTGCAGCCGGCCAGGGTGAGCAGCGTGTCCCGCACGATCTTGGGCTTGCTGGCCCACTCCTCGGCCCGGTTCCGCAAGCTCTCGCTCAGCTCGGCCAGGGCCTCCGCGTTGCGCTGTTTCTCCTTCAGCTCCCGCTCCTGGTCGCTGCTGGACACCGAGCCCGGTCGCTTGCCGCAGGCCTCGGAGGACGAGCCACCGCCTCCCCCGGCGCCGCCGCCGCAGGCGCCCCCCTGGGAGGAGGCGGAGGGAGCCGGGGGCCCCCCGGCGCCGCGGCCGCTCAGGCCCCCGTGCGGCGGAGGCAGCGCCACGCCGGAGGCGGCGGGCCCGTTGAGCAGGGTCTGCGGCAGCAGGTTGGGCGGCACGTTCATCTGGGCGCCGGCGGCCCCCGGGGGCAGCCCGGACACCAGCCCTCCGTGCGCCCCGCGGCGGGAGGACGACGACGAGGACGAGGAGTTGGGGCTCTGCCGGTTCAGCTCCGGTGGCCCGTCCTCAGGCGGCTTGGGGAACCCGTTGGGGCCCCCCAGCCCGTTGGGCAGGCGGGCGCCGTGGCCGCCGCCCAGGCTGCCCGGCGGCGGCGGGTACTCGAAGCGGCTGCGCTGCTCCGCCGCGGCGGCGCTGAGCCCGTAGCGGTCCAGGCTGGACTGGGTCAGCCCCGCCGAAGCTGCCTTGGAGGAGGCGTCCACATGGTTCAGCTGCTGCTGGGCCGCCGCGGCCGCCGCCTCTTTGGCGGAGAGCGGCACTGCCTTGACGCCGACCGGCGGCGGGGGGCCCGGGGAGCGGCCGTCCTGGAAGCAGCCGTGCGCCCGTTTCAGCTGCCGGGCCGTCTCGATCACGAACTCGATGCGGTCGGCGCCCTCGTAGTTGACGCAGCCCCGGCAGACGGGCTCCGTGAAGTCCCAGATCATGGCCCAGGGCATGCGGGGCAGGTCGCACAGGTAGCATGACTGTCTCCGGGACGACGACACCTGCGCGGCGGACATGGTGCTGCTGGCCGGGGAGCTGCTGCCGCGGGGACAGGGGCTGGCTCAGTCTTCCCCCCCCGGGCTGCGAGGGGGGGGGAGGGAAACCTCTCTGTACCTGATCCTGTCGCCCCTTTCAGCTGGGGGAATCGTCTGCTTTTAGCTCGTTCCTGCCGCCGGAAAGAGCCGCTTCTACCCGGTCCTTCCGCTGCCGCTCCGGTGGGGTGGGAACGGCTGCCACCGCTCCTCCGGGGGGGCTGGGCGGGGGTCGCCTTCCAGCCGCTTCTGTTTCCCTGCGCTCTCTATCTCTCCGTCGCCGCTGCTCCTCCTCCGGGAGGCGGAGGTGCACGGAGGAAGACGGTGGGGGGGGTCACCTTCCACCCGCCGCGGCTGCCTCGCGAACTCGCACTTCGCTACGAGCCGATCCGCCGCCGCGAGCGAAAGAGGAGCGCCCGCACGGAGCCGTCCGGTCCCGGCGGCGGCTTCCCCGAGCGCCGGCAGAGCGGGAGCGTCCCAGGGCAGCGGCGGCAGCAGCGTGGCGAGCGGCGCCGCCTGCTCCTCACTCACATCCTCGCCGCCGCTCGCAGTCCGAGCGCGGGGNCCCCTCCCCCCGGCCGGCGGCGCGGAGCCCACTTGTTGCGCGGGGCGCGCATGCGGGGCGCCCTGCCCGCGCCCTGCCCTGCGCGGCCGCAGCTGGAGCGCGGCGGGGAGGACGGGCCCGCGCTGCCGGCTATGTTTGGAAACTCCAACGCCAGATCGCGCCCTCGGCCGCCTCCCCGGCCCCGCCGCCGCCGAAACGCGGCCAGGAAGCGCACGCACAATGACGGGGAGGGGAAAGAAGGGGGAGGGTGTTTGGTGGGGTGGGTTTTTTTCCTGGCCGGCCTTTCTAAGTTCGGATGTCTCGTTTTCATGATTTTGTAAAGGCGCGGATCGCCCCGCGTTGCCTTCGTGGCGGCTGCGCGGCGCCCCCCCCTTCCCCCCCGAGCTGCCGGTGGGATCCCCGCGCGCTGCGGCTGCCGAGGCAGATCGGGGGGGATCCCGCCTCAATATCCGATTTCGTGTTTCTCTTTCAGTGACAGAATGACACAGTTTCTGTAAGCCCCTGACTACATCAGAAGCTCTTCCACTTTTGATTTGTTTAAATCGGCCATGTTTGCCGAATGTTTGAGGTTGGGCTGGGAGATTGAGCGCCGTGTGTTGCTCTGGGGCGTAGGGGAGGCCGGGCAGGTGAGTAATCGCTGTGATCTCATCTCGCTGATGCGAAGGGCCGTAGGATTTCCCCGGCGCTGTGAGAACACACGGCTCTGTCTATTTTCTCCTTTAAATAGCTTGCTAACATTTGCATAACACCGCTAACAGGCAAATTACTCAAAACAACTTCGACTCATGCAAATAAGCCGATAATTCGTTTAGCTGGGAGGAAAACAAAATAATTTTAAAAAACCCCAAAAAACAAAAAACCCGAAGCCTGCCTTCTCCGTACCGCGATCCCCGAAGCTGCCCGCACCCCGCCCGCCGGGAGGGGCTCTGCGCGGCGCCCTGACTCCCGCGGCAGCCGGCGGCCGGTTCTGCCGCCACCGACATCTCTCTGCGCGTCCAAGGAGTCACAATCTCCCGCTGCGGGGACGCGGATCGGCGGGGACCCGGCGGGCAGCGCTGCGGGCGGCAGCCGGCACCGCCTCAGCGGCTCACGGAGGGCAGCGCTGCCCGCGGAGGCAGCGGGGGGAGCGCTCGTTCGCTGCGGCGCCTCAGCCAGCCGGGCCGGGCTGGATGCCGGTCTTTCTTTCAATATCCCTTCCTAGTCCCTTTGTTGCTAGAAACGCCGAAACCCCCGTCCATTACAGGTTTCCCTCGGCGCTTTAAAGGGACTTGGGGTTTCTCTGGCGCGGTGCCACGGCTCCCTTACACGCGTACACGCATGCACGCCCAGCAGCGAGGCAGCATAGAGCAGGAAAGATACCTTGTATTCGGTTAATAACGTTCCAGAACTCACACGACAAAAAGTTGTTCCTTTAAATAATTCGTTTCATATCGTAAATGCGTCTCATTTCCATTTTTAGTCGTCTAAAACGTTTTATAAGTGTCTGGTTATAATCTGTAAAGCTGGCAAACAAATTTGATATGTATGTGAGCGGAATTATTTCACAGGGAAGGCTTAATGAAACGCATAAGCTGAAGTTACAGAAATGGTAGGACCAGATAAAATACACTAAGAAAATCAATTCTGATTGTTCTTCAGGGGAAGCTTGCAGAAACAGCGAGTAGAGATAGAAAAGTCTTTGAATTATGTGAGTCTCCTATATGCAAATTGGCTGAAGAAGATGCGCTAAAGGAGAGTGGATTTCACACCTTGAAATTTCACACCTAAACTGCGGACATTATAGAGGCTTCGCAGAAACAAGCTTCCAGTAAGGCAGATGAAAGCTGGTCAAAGTAAAAATCTTTGATTTCAGCCACAGCCATTTAGCGATGGCTGCAGGATCTTCACATTAATATGACTTTACTTCGCTAAACAAGCCTGTGTTTGCTCTGATTCATCCTAGAAAACCGACTCCTTTCCTACCCTTTTACCGCCCTGTGCTGATCTTCAGATGAGAAGCAAAACTGAACTGTGGGAAAAGGTCAAACCCTGCTTAAAAAACAGATTGAGAGAAGGCTTTCCCCTGCATCCCGAGTGTCTGGGAATGCAGAACTGCAGCATATCCCCACTGTATTTCGGTCCCCGGGTTACACAAACCCAACAGATGACATGGCACTCTGAGTGTTTGAACCGCCCCTCACCCTGGCTCCTCGCTCCACTGAATCCTCCTGCAAGAAAGCCCTTTTTTGGTAACACTCACCTCACAGTGACAGACTTCTTGGCTCACAAGAGCAGTCTTTACAGTGGGTGTAAATAATAATCACCTTAGATATAATCTAGCCTCAGAAAACCATTTACAGGTGCTGTCAACTCCCTTTATAGTTTGTGAATAGAAAAAGAGCAGAGATTAGGATCTGTGACCCGACCAAACTGCCTTTCCTTTTACTTGCAGGATACACAGTCGCGGAATATGTTTGTTTTTCCATAATGATTAAACTTTGATTTAAACTTTGATCATGGGCACGTACTGTACCATTACGCAAGCGGCACTTAAGGATGAAGTGTCAGCATAGCAACAATACGGTCAGCAGCAGCCGTGATCTCTGCAAAGCTGATTGATGAAGAGAACTGCAATGTAAATGCAAATAAATGCCACGCAGTGGCACCTTCACAGGGAACGAGTTGTCAGTATCAATCTAATCTGGTCGGGGAAAATAGATGGAACTGTGGCAACGCAACAAAGCTCCAGTCCATGGCAGCGCTGTCCCTGCGGGGGTGGCAGCACCTTCCTTGCTCACCTTCCGCCTTCCCTGGCCTTTGCCAGGCGAATGGAGGGGCAGGAGCGATCCAGATCCGTCTTGCTGGTTTTGCACTAAGCACGTCTGGTGTTTATTTAGCTCTGAAATAATCCAGGAATTAAAATTACGTTTGGAGGAGAAAAAGAGGAAGCCCAAACAATGAAGCCATTCAGGTGCCCGATCTGGCTAACTAAAAGAAAGAAACGAGCAAACAAAAAAATAGCGTAAGAAGCCGCCACTCGTGTGTGTCGTCCCCCCCCGACAGTAGCTTGTTTAATGAGAGGAGAGGAGCTCTAGAAGGGACGGGGCCGCGGCCGCAAACAGTTGCTGCCCAGCGACTGCTTTTTGCGTAGGAACGCGAGTCAGCACTTTGGATGCAGGATTAGGGATCCTACGGAGATTGTCCAAAGTTTGCGACCCGTCAGTAGTCCCAGGAGGCAAGGGATACCATCTTCACTATCAGAAATGGAATTTACTAACTCCTTCTTTCAGTGCTAGGATGGCTTCTGCCATCCGAGAATTTCTTTCCCTTTATTCCTATTACCCTCTTGATATGGAAGTACAGACGCACACACACGCACATATACATCTGTGTAACATTAAAACATTAAAAGGCGAAGCTTTGATTTAAACGAAGGAATCAAAATGAGCATAGGAAACACGGCATACGGGAGCCGACCTGCACCTTCCTGAATGCCATCAGCAGGTATGGGAAGCAGAGGGTGCAAAGCACCGTGAAGGAAGAAGCGACAAACCCAAGTGCCTGGCTACACCCTAGGTCTGCCAGGCTCTGCTCCGTGCCATTCCCGTGAGGAGCTCCCAAAATACGGGGATTACTGTTAATCTAGATGCGAGAGGCGTACTGTTGATTATCGATGAGCAGCCCAGTGTTAATTATGCGGAATATAGGACAGCCCCAAAGTTTGCAAGCAGTAATAATTAGGAACCCATGATCTCGGCAGCTTGGGAATGAACGCTCTGGTCTGGTTCTAAATGCTCACAGCCTGGCAATATGTTTAACTCTTTCCTGCTCGCTTTACGAAGTTCTGGCACTGATCAGTGCAGCAGTCACAGTAGCTGGTTCTCTGCAAGCGCTCACCTAAAGAAACGGTTCTTTCCTCAGTGGCCAAAACAGCAGCTGGAAAGAAATACAAAGACCCGGAATGGAAGCGCACACTGAGATCTACATGGATTTACCTCAGTATAGCAAATAAAATCCATCACAATCAAATTACTGGCTTCAAAACAACAGAGATGAGCAGTGAACAGATCACTCGGTGGTGAAGGGAGTGTGCTTAGCACATCAAAACACAAACGCTTCAGGAAGGAGTTGCAGAATTTTGCCAAATTAAAAGTTAAACAACATTGTCGTCTACTAGGAGCTGCCAGGAAGTGTCAAAACACCTAGTTACAAAGAATAGGGCTGTAATTACCTGTTTCTGTTTATCAGTTCTCATCTCATCTCATCTCATTATAACTCTCTTTTTTTCCTACCATGCTTCAGACAGTGAGCCTTGCTGACATACACAGCCTATTGCCCTTCCTTCCTTCCTTCCTTCCTTCCTTCCTTCCTTCCTTCCTTCCTTCCTTCCTTCCTTCCTTCCTTCCTTCCTTCCTTCCTTCCTTCCTTCCTTCCTTCCTTCCTTCCTCCCTTCCTCCCTTCCTCCCTCCCTCCCTCCCTCCCTCCCTCCCCTTTCTCTCCTTGGTCTGCAGGGCACATGCATTTCCTAATGGAGGTTGCCTATCGCGCCCTCCGGTTTTCCCACATGGCTACTCTGCCGTCGCCTCTGCAGCCCAGCAGCCTCCCAACGCCCCCTGCCACCCCCGCCTCTCTTGCTACCCCGGGAAGCAGTGAAGGCTTCTCTTGCAGACACGCCCCACAGCGATTTTCCTACAGCTGTCCGTATGGTTTTAAAACCTGCCTGCGAGCCCAGGTTTCCCCACTTTAACCTTTGCCAAATCTTACAGTGCAAAACAAGACACCTATAATTAATTCTGCTCGACTGGGTAGCGTGTTTTAGGCTGCGATTTGCAGAGGGTGGGTCCTCTGCTGTTGTTATTTTTACTTTATCCCTGGATTGTTTGAAGTTTACATCCTGTGGACGTAGTAAACAATAAACAATAACGAATCAACTGAATCGGTACATTTTTTAAAGGCTATTCCCACTGAGAGCCACTTGCACTTTCGTGACAGTTAAGAATCTGCCAAACATTAGCTTAGTTACCAGTAAGACAGCCCCCCCGCCCTTCACCCCATACACAGATTGTTTATCAAAACGTGCTGCCAAGAAAAATATCCCTGCTTTTGGCCTCCACCAGTGATTAATAACACTTGAGGACCGAACAAAACTTTACTGTGTTTTCCAAAAAATGGGGGAGGTGGGAAGGAGAGAGGAGGGCGGGATTAAGAAAGACAGAAAGCAAGCAAAGAAAAGGAAGGAAGGGAAAGGAAAAGAAACTGCACTATCCTAAGTTATTTCACATGGCATAACCTTTTCCTTTGTAAGCAGGCCGTCTGAAAAGACCTAAACCGCTTTTTCTCCAAAACCGTGTGATAAATGTTGATTAACATTGTTACTGAAAGAAGGATGACACGGACACAGGATAAGGATGAGAATAGAAGGGGGAGGTGGAAGGCAGTTTATTTTATTAGCACATATCAAGATGAGCTATGGAGGGGAAACTGAGAGAAAAAAAAAAGGATCATTTACTTTCTTTTCAAAGTCTGTTGGTAAAATTCCTAAGGGAGACTAAGTGCCAAAATTAACTGTCTTGGTGTATTACTTTTAGACCCTACTGCCTGGGTGAATTAAGTCAAGTCTTCAAGCAGCAGCCAAAGATAGCTGCAAGCTGAAAATGAGGCACTACGTTTCCTTGTTTTGTGGTGAAACTCACAAATTTGTGGAGATTGTCTTTGCTCCAGGGGTTTTTTTCATATCTCCTCTCTTTCACCTTCAGGGCTATTTTCTCTTATTTTTTATTTGGCATTATAAATGTCTTTTGTAATGGGAAGGCAAGGTAAGAAACAAGCAATCATTAAGAAAAAAACAGAAAAAAAAGAGTGCATCCCGATATACCATATCTCTTTATACATATACATACACGTGAGAGTATACATATGTATGTAAGTCATATAAGGTATTTTTTCATTACTCTCTACTCCAAAAGATGTTACTTAGTAAAAGATAATAAACAGCTCTTGAACAGTGGGATATAGACTAGTGAAAACTGTTTACTGAAATTAATGATGCTGGATTGAACCAAACCTTCCCTTTGGAATTAGTGCCAGACATAGTTTTCCTGAACCTTGTCCAACTGCCTGAGCGACAGACAATTTTCATTCTATTTGTGCTAAAGGCTTATGACTAGTGCTGGAAAATGAAGCCCTTGCCCTTGATCTCAGTGCAGATTTAAAAAAAAAAAAAAAAAAAGGCAGAACTGTGCCAATTTGTTTCCTCTGCCAATAGAAGCCCTTGTGCTTTGGGTAATGCAAAACAATAAAAAGTTCACATGAAAAATCTCCATTGAAAGGAAACCCACCAAGAGCCATGTATCTCTGCTACATTCATCAGCCAGTTTCCAAGATTCTCACAATGTCAGCAAAATGCAGAGGGTAAGGGTAGAAAATATTTACCAGCCAGTAATACTCTTTTCTTTTCCTATTCCTCATCTCACATCCCTTTGATGATTGCTAAAAAATACTCCACTGTAACTAACCACGCTCTCCCTTCTGCTAGCACTGATCTGCCCATGATCAGGCAGTGCATGTAGATTTGGGGCTTTGCACCCCTGTTGTCAGAGCTGATTATGGGGGATGAAATACAGATTTGACATACTCACCCCGAGTTATAAACAGTGGCTACACTGTACTGCTGCCAGCCAGCTAATCTCCGATTGCTTTTTCCTAGATTATTAATAAAATTAGAATCCCAGCAGAAGGCGTTTGCTTTTATTGTACAGTCTGCACTTGTGACATGGTACATGTGGAAAATTTTGAGTGCACTGCAGTGAATGGTCTGGGGGTTAGTTTTTAGCTTCCGCTAAGTACCTGGCAGGCTGCCACGGCTGAAGGATTCTGGGAACTGAAAGGCTCCCAAGTACAAACTGCCAGCATTAAGCAGTCCTGACAGCTCTGCTCCTTCCACACTTGGCAGCAGTTCAAAGTGCTCTTTCATTTGAAAGGCTGGAAGGCTGCCATGTGCAATGCAGATTTGCTGTGCCTGCTCTCATAAGGAACTGATAAATGCCGTTGCTGTTGCCATGGGGACAGGAGGCTATCAGAATGGCCTTGTGATCTGCAGCCTCTCAGCTCTGCAGGTTTTTTTTTTCCCTGAGATGGTGAAATAAATGTTCTAGAAAAGGTTAACTCTTGAAGGACAGGAAGCGCTGGTTTGAAAGGACAGAGTGAGCCTCTGTGCATGGCTCCTTCAAAGTGCTGGGAACAGGATTAACACGTACCTGCCAACTGTCCCTATTTGGGAAGGACTAGCCCCAGTGATTTTTTTAAGGCAAGGAGGGAGAGGCAAGAGAGGGAGGGAGGGAGGAGAAGGAAAGACCTCCTTCTCGCCACTCAATTCCTTCAAATTTCCCTTCCAGTTCAGGATCTCCCAGCATAATTAAAAGGCCGTCCCCTTTCTTTCCCTCACAATCCCCACATACAGTTTTCAGATGCTGGAAATGAATTAATTTACCACTGGATCTTGTAACATGCTTGATGCCTTTAGCTCTCATTAACATCACTGGAAAGCTAGCAGGATTAGACCCATTATGTT
Source organism: Piaya cayana (assembly GCA_013389865.1). Classification (NCBI taxonomy): domain Eukaryota; kingdom Metazoa; phylum Chordata; class Aves; order Cuculiformes; family Coccyzidae; genus Piaya; species Piaya cayana. Next base: position 80,739 of record WAAB01007257.1, on the reverse strand, counting down.
GACTCTGTGTGTGGTTAATTTGAGTAAAAGGAATGAACAGTGTGATATAAAACTGCACGTTTAAGAGAGATCTCAGTGACAATTCAACTTCTGAGAGTGAATCTTGGCTTGTCCTAGTTCCCAAGATTAAAATAAACACACCCTTGAGCTCTGCGTATACACAGTCTGAGTGTGTATGTAAATGAATGTGCACATCTAATTCTGAAAAACAGTAGGGAAAAATATAGGTGGCAAATATTTTAGCCAGAACTCATGCTCTTTTTCCTCTGTCTTCTCTTTTGCATGTTCTTATTTCTTTCCATCTCCACTACAGCAATAAATTTGGGCTCCCTAACGACATTTTGCTGCAGTTCAGTAAACTGAGTTCTGTTTAACCAAGGCGAAGACTGAGCATGACATCATAGCGGGGAACAATGGAGTGCATCACTCCTCTCCCTGACCATGCAGCAAACTTCAACATTCAAAAAAGATCAATACAGGCATGTATCTGTGTTTACAGAGTGCATATAAAACACAATAAGCATTTGGACAGTGGCACATAAAACAAGAAGAATAAAGCACTTGGGGCACTTTTGTTTATACTGGAGCATTAGCAGTTTGAAGGCTTTGTTTAAAACTGGGAAAAAAATCAGCCATCTCCCATGTGAGTAAGTCCCCCCTCAACATGGTTCTTCAGAACTGTATTCTTGTATCTGTTCAATATGTGTGAATGGTATTATATGAAATGGCACATTAAAACCAACCAAACAGATGATTTGACAGATGATCTGGTTAACCACTTGATGGTTAGCCTGTAGCTTTTTAAAATAAATAACACCACTCTTACTTATTTTAGTTTCACTTCACTTTAGTTTCACTTATTTTTTACTGTATTCATTGTTTAAAAGCTTTTTGGTGAATTTGCTACGGAAAGGTTTGAATGAAGAAAGTGGTCATCTGAAAAACATACAAGGGAGGATGTTTTAGAAATAACACAGAAATACACACTATACATGTGCACACACACGCTCTTTACCTTTTCTGAATTCTCTTTAAGGCATCTGTGATTCTGAGTTTTGTGTCTGACATCAAATCCTGCTGGTTAAAACAAACTGCATTTGCAAATCTAGATAAAAGCTACTTGTATACATTTGCAAAGCCATTTCAAAGTTGCAAACAAGGTGCATTTCACACGCCTTTACACCATAACAAGCTAGGCCAAAGGAAATATTTCTTCCTGACTGCTTGGGATTTCTTTTTTTTTTAATAAATAAATTTGAAGTTAACTGTAATTGTACTGTAATTTCTTTACCTGATTCTCTCTGGGTTCTTGCCTACGGTTGTCATGGTAATTTGATAATTCTGGCTTGCTGTCTACACACTCTGTTTGTCTCACTGGATTTCCTGATTATTCAGAAAACTCTTTTAAAAAACCCTCCTGCCTCTCCCCCTCTGCCCTGTTCTGGGCTCAATCCTGCTTTTTTCATTTCTTTAGCACAGAGGAATGTGTATTATTTCACTACAAATCTACTAAGGTGAAACTATTTGCTCCACTTACCTGAAAATGGAGATAATGAGATATGCATACTAGAGCACTTCTTATATTTTCTTTCATAGTGGATGACAGGGGATAGAGAGGAAATGTGGAAAGATAACTACATATAGATTTCTTGTAAGGTACTTGGATCTTAATCCTATAGATACTATTTAGGGTTTAACTGCTGCATTTCTGACAGCAGAAATATGTATTTAACCATTGCCTTTTCAAACATGACAGACATATTTGTACCCAGACTGAATGTGTTAGAATATATTCTCTCTATAGGACAGAGTAGAAGCAATATTTTTATTCAGGGGTTTATGTAATAATTTATGCCAGAAGAAACAAACCGATCAGGTTTTGAATGCACCAGTGAAACACGAAGAAAAAGGCATATTGCTAAGTAATATTTAGCTTGGGTGTGTAGTTACAAAAGGTTTGTGTCATTGACATGCGTTTTTTAAAAGCACTCAGTGTTAGATTATGTATGCACAAAATATATACATACATTTTACAGATGTATACATAATATATATGTATAGGCACATAAATCTGCTTATTTTGAGAGCAGTTGTTCTCCCCCAGACATTACGTGATTTCTGTGATAAAAGCACAAAGATACCATACGTACCTATGCTTACTTCAAATAATTTGCTTGAATATTCCATCTTATATTGTTTCCTTTGTCTAGTCCCTGTACATTTAGCCTCTATGCTTTCCAAGAAAGGGTATGTATTTTACTGTGTTGGTCAATGCTTCATACAACTGTACCCTGACAACCTTAGGTTTTCAAAGAATGATTTCAAGACAAATAATTCACCACCATTAAGAGTCATAACTGAAACTATAGGCCAATTTATTACAATTTAGATCAAAGAATTTTCACTACACACTGTCTTTCCAAAGCTGTCCATATTAATGGAATCTGCAATTCCTCTGTATTAAAATTATCTGTATCAATTAAAACTACCAGAATCGATGGAATCTACAAATTCTGCCACCTGGCCCTTACTGTTTTCTTCTTCTTTCTCTTTCTTGTAGTGGAAAGCACATTTGGGATTTCTTTCCAAGTCCTTTCTACAGCATAATGCTGTGGGATCTGCTGAACTCAGTGTGCATTCCAGCTGTGAGAGCCCCTTTGCCCCAACCTATTGCCATAATTTAGGACACTTATAACATCATCTGATGGTCTGTGACATCACCTTGTCAAATGCAAGACCAGAAAAGGTTGCACAATTTAAAAGCTGTCACAGGCTGGCATGCAACTGCAGTGTTCACTCTTGATTTTTAACTGTGAAAATGCTGCTAAAAAACCCCTTGTACATAGAATAAAAGACTCATAAATCTGTTTGGAAATTATTCAGCTGTACAAATCTTATTTTCTTCTTACTTTGATTTTCAAATTTCCATTTTCAGTAAAATAAAACTGACAAATTTTATCCAATTCCTACATAGTGTAATAAATCATCAATGAACAAATTTTCTCTTATGTGCTAAACCCCACATCTCTTCCATCACTATTCAACAGAGGAAAAGGTTTCAGTAAATCATGTGTAGAACAGGTAATGTTAAAACGTTCTTAAATTCACTTTAAGTGCCTATTCATTCATATAGTTCTATAATGTGGACATTGCAGAAGCTCAATAGATTGCACACTTCGTACTTAGCAGAAAAATTATGCCCTCTCTCTTCTGAGAAGAAGACTGAGCGGGGGAATGCTCAATTTTATGTTCTGCTAACACCTAATTATTTTTACAAAATATATCCAGTAGCATTTATTATTTGAGTGATCATAAATATTTACAAAGAAATTACTGTCTTGAAAGCAACCTACATGCTGATGCTTTTTTTCTTTTCTTAGAATGTTGTTTATTTACACATCTGCTAATTGCTAAAATTCAGTAATCTGTAGTGATCTTACTTTTATTAGTGTAAATTAGCAAAGCCTTGCTGCACAAATTACCAAGGCTTTGCCACGCAAATATAATAGGCTCAGCTATTTCTTTTAAAAGTCAGTGTGCTCTAGTCCATTTTTTTACTACTGTTATCTTTAGCTCTGTGAAGCCTTGGAACATTTCCCAGTCTGAATCTATAGAAAGTTTCCCGGGAAAATATATAAAGAGTCTGTGTTCTGCTTTACTCTGTACTGGCTGTGCCTGTGTGCTTTTGGTGAGCAAGTTCTTTGAAGACCTAGCCCATGCATGGAGTCCAGTCAGGTCGAAAAATTTAGCAGTTGAGACATTTTACAATCCAAAATCTCTTTTAAACAAAGGTGTGGTTTAGCAGGACTGGCTGCTTCTGACCTCTTTCAGCTTCTTATTATTGCAGCTGCTATGATGTAAGGCTGAATATGGTGAAGCTAAAGTAGCTGAGGCTCAGGGAGAAATGCTGAGAACAGCTGTTTTACTGTAAACATTAACAAGGATTTGACTTCATTTGCAAGCTGGGAGCATTCACAGTTTCTGCACAAATAATACTTCATGAATTTGATCTAGATGTTCACGGCACAAAGAAAAAAATATCCTTTCTACACTTTACTGCAGCTTTCAGCAAAGGAAATTCTCTGCACAGAGATGCATCTGCATCCATTAAAATCAACAGGGTTTTTTTCACATTAATACACAGCTTCACACAGTCGATACAGACACACACAGAGGAAAAGAAGAAGCAATGTTTATCTGCTTTAGCTATTTCTAAAGCTCCTATCATGTTGGAATCCAAGTACCAATTAGATACCAAAAATATTCAGTTGTAGCAGACACTGATGTCTGCTGATTGCTGCAGAGCTACAAACAGAATCTTATCCAAGAGGGTTGACAGACATTTGAATGCTTTCCCCTTAGCTGGGTGCTGCAATTCATGGATGTTAGGAAACGAATTTCAGACCTCATTTATTTCATTACATTCTCAAGGTTGCTTTATTCTAAAGCAAATGAAAAATCTCAGACAAAGTGACCTTTGCAGTGAGCAGGGACATTCACTGACATCACATATATTTGCATATGCACACAGAGACATACAGGCCAGATCCTCCAGATGCTGAAAACTGGTTTTTTTTTCCCCCACATTATCAATGTGATGGAGTCTGCGAGGCAGCTCAGCCAGCCATTTGCACATCAGCCAGTGCAGATATGACAAAACCTCACTCAGCCACTGCAGGGACTGCAATGACTTTTTCTTTCCGAAGTCCTTGTGAAAGACATACAGTTGGCTAAACTGAGCCTATTTCTCTTAGATCCCCAGTTAGCAGGCTAATTTCTTGGGTCCAGTGTTAGCCAGTGTGAAATACAGTAGCTCTGCTAGTGTTACAGTTTACACCAGGGACCCTGCTGGCAAGGAGACAACCCCTGGATGACGCAAGAACAGCTTAAAGCTGCATTTCACCATTCACTCTGAGGCCTGCCAAGAACTGCTTGGCCAAAGTCTGGGGTCTGAACAACTGTCCCTACTTACAGACTCCTTTCAGAAACTCTCCATATAAAATATAAAGCTATATAAATCCTGACTATCTTCTGCATTTGTTATTATTATGGTTCACAGGTTAAGCAGCATTAACTATGGTCAGTCCTTTGATAAAAGACAGAGGCAAACTTGGGGTCTGGAAAGGCTTGATAAAGTTCATCACTTCTGAGGAAAATCTTAAAAGTTATGCCTCTGCTCTCAGATGTGGGTGCCTTTATGAGAAATAAAATCAACCAGTTGGACATCTAAACTTATTAATGGTCCCAGGGCATCTCCCACAAATCTGTAAGTATCAAATTTTGTATCTCTCTAAAACTCAAAGCTAGTTAACTATATTCTGTTCTTAAACTGTTTGTGTTTATGCAGGGCAAGGAGAGGGTTTTGGTCTTTGTCCTGTTTTTTGGTGTTAATTCAATTGTGCTGTCTAACAGCTACTGCTCCAGAGTGGCTGTGCTTCTTCAGATCATGACTTATTCCCATGTTTTGGGATGTAATAACATAAAACTGTATACTGGGTACAGCTGTATATATTTGTTCTCTTCCATTCCTGTATATAGTGGGAAATGAAAATATTCTATGCCATGTATCCCTGACTGGCCAAAAGGCATGTTCAAATCTCCAATTAAAGTTTCACCACTCATGTGCAATAATTGAGGCTTTGAAAAGGACCTGTAAGCTTTTGTCTTCTTTCCTTCCTTCCTTTCTTCCTTCCCTCCATCCCTTCCTTCCTTTTCTGCCTCTGACAGGATTTTAGAGCTCTTGAATCATATCTACTGCAAGTTGTCTTTCCCCTAGTCATACTTAAATGTTCAAAATACTACCCAGCTGTTTGCCTAGATCTTGCAACCAAAACAAGACCCCATCCTGTCCTCTTCCACTGCCCACATTTCTAATTTCTTCTCAAGCTGGATGCTGAATGGTGCTAAAGCCAGCATACTATTATGTTTGGGACCAGGTTCTATCTAGGAAAACCATACAAATGAACCTGGGAAATAATCTGCAGTTTGAGAAATTAATAAAGCATGTTACAGTGCTTGTATGTAACTGGAGATGAAGGAGCTGCTTCCAGAACAGGGACTGGGAAGGACATATTGGCTCCTGTGTAATTTCTGAACCACTGAAGTAAATTTCTTTCCTTTCTGTCTTGGCAAGTCTAGAGACCTGATAAAATGCCATGGCCTGGCCAAAAGAGAGACTACCCTGGTGCTAGAGAAACCTCTTCTATACCTTGACTGGACTGCTGGGCTGAGTCCAATGGCATGAGGTTTAACAAGGCCAAATGTCGGGTCCTGCACTTGGGGCACAACAACCCTATGCAGAGCTACAGACTGGGAGAAGTCTGTCTAGAAAGCTGCCAGGAGGAGAAGGACCTGGGGGTATTGGTTGACAGCCAACTGAACATGAGTCAGCAGTGTGCCCAGGTGGCCAAGAACACCAATGGCATCTTGGCTTGTATCCGAAACGGTGTGACCAGTAGGTCCAGGGATGTTATTCTCCCTCTGTACTCAGCACTGGTGAGACCACTCCTTNGATTTAGGCTGGACATTAGGAGAAAAAATTTCACAGAAAGGGTCATTGGGCACTGGCACAGGCTGTCCAGGGAGGCGGTTGATTCACCTTCCCTGGAGGTGTTTAAGGCACGGGTGGATGAGGTGCTAAGGGGCATGGTTTAGTGTTTGATAGGAATGGTTGGACTTGATGATCTGGTGGGTCTCTTCCAACCTGGTGATTCTATGATTCTATAATCCTATGATCCTTCCTGTGATAGTAGCTCTTATCACCACTTCAAAAATGTTCCCTGAAGCACCAGCCCCAGCTGTAGTTTCTACAACTGGTTAAAACATCTGTCAACACCATTAGAACCATCCAAGCAAAGAGCAGGATAACACAACATGGTGCACTGAGGCGGCAAAAGGTTACACTGCTCTATGCTGGCAGCACACATTCAGGCAACTGTATTGGGACATGGTTATTCTGAAGGGCACTGAATACTCTTTCCCAAAGCTCCCTGAGAAAAACAAGTCCAAATTTTGGATTTTTTAATGAAATTCACCGTTAAACATTCTTGTAAATTGAAACATCTGGTCTTGTTGTCTGTTCCCATTTACTAATCCCACCTAGAAGCCAGCTTGTCTACAACCTGTCAGACACACACAGTTGTCCACCACAAAGCAGGTGAAACCAACAAACTCATCACCTTGGTAATTCATTACCTTAGGCCACACTGGTTTTCCATAAAGGTATTTACTGGTCTGAGAGAGGCTGATCTCTACGCAAACCACCCAACCCTATTGATGCACAATTAAAATTATAAATACTCTTTTCATTTAATCTATTCTAAATTTGATAGAAATAACCCCCCAATTCTTAAATAAGACACTATATTTGAAAATCAGTCCTTCACTTCTGGCCCTCACTGCTGTCCTGCAACTCAGGTGTTGCTGCTGTAGCCCAATTCCAAATGTCCTTCACACCAGTGAGCCACTTCTGATCACGAAGAACTGCACGTATACCCCTTCCTAGCATTCCCTATCGGAATGCTGAACAGGTCAAGATAAAGGAAATTGCTGCAAACCTGTAGAAGTTTAGGCCAGAAACAGAACATCCATAAGGGCAAATCATATTCAAAATATTCGGGTTTTTTCCCAAAAAGAAGAGGGGGTGGGGGGCAAAAAATTGCGGTGATTTTCCTCAAGCATTTTCCAAGGTCAGTTTTTCTCCAAATATAATTAAAAACTTCATCTGGAAGATGTGCATTTATTCCAATTCAGGCAGTCTTTTGTGGAAATGCATAAAACACCAAACTATTACAAACTTGTGTGATTAGAACAACTGCAGTCTAGCTTGTTATCTGAAAATAGGCACAGTCAGGCTTCTGTAATGGGAAAATGGCTGCATTCTTTAGCAGGTCAAATATAAAACAGAAAACATACCCTACTCAAAGATAAAGTCTGACCTGATTTTTGAAGCTCTTAATTTAAAGCTATCTGGAAGAGCCAAAGGAACAACAGAACACTTGCAAGAAGGAATACAAAAAAATCTCAGTGCCAAATATGCAGAGAAGGGAAATATGACAGAGAATGTGCAACTCTCAAATAGATTTTTGAGGTGACAGCCTAAGGATCAGGTCCAATAAGGGAATTAGTTACCCAGAATTTCAGCCCCACAGTGCCAAAGTGAAAGGGATTCTAAAGGAGAGTTCAGAACCTCTTGTTCTGTGTCTAGATTTCCTACACAGAGCATGAGAAAAATTAGATACCTCTGAGCATGGTATCCAAAACATCTGTTTCTGTATTTTATCCAGTGACTATTCATATGAGATATTTAAGAAACAGTCCTGAAAGCTGGTAAGGGAATCTAAGGCTCACTCTGCCAGATGAGTGCCTTAACCAGTACAGTTGTGCTTTCTCTTACGCTTTCTCTGCTATGACTCCCACTCTCTGGCCCAATGAACTTAAATTATTTTTGCAGCATGGCACAGTTTCAATAGGAAGGGTGGAGAGTGCCTGCCTTCAAAACAGCCTGCAGTCTGGTGGTCAGGCTGCTCCCCTGAGACATATGAGCCAGATTCTACTCACGCACGGAACATTCTTGTGCTCACAGACAGGAAACAGTGAGGGTGCACTTGAGAACTCACCTTGTTTTTTCTAATCTCTAACTGCTATTATACAGATAATAAAAGGAAATATTTAACAATAACCATAAGAATTACTGACACTTATAGACACCTTTAATCTTTGAGATTCCAAAGCAAACAGTGGGTTATGCTGAAGCAAGTTTGCTCTTCGGACCTAGCAGAAGCACCCAAGAATGTAGAAATGGGGCTTTGCTGTACTTATTATGTTGTACTGCATGTTGGTTTGGGTTTTTTTTCGTGTGAGGTATATCAACTACATAGGCTGAGTCAGAAGAATATTCTGTGTGCAGGAGCTTAGAGGGGTAAGTCTTACCCACAGGTATGTACTGTTGAATCATGTTGCGTACTATCAGTTTATCATCTCCTGGGGCATTGTGCAAGCAACACTGTACAAGCTTAGGCTAGGAGATGAGGAAAACTCCAATATGTTATTGAAAGTGCAGAGAAGAGCTTGAAGGAAGCAGAAAATACTGAAGCATATTGGATTTTGGCCAAGACAGTAAGAATTAATAAAATTACTCCAACAGCACACCGTGGGATCTACTGTAACTACAACTATGGCCAGGTTGTGGGTTTCACATGAATCTAACAGTTCTGCAGGTCGGTCCCCTTTGAACCTGCTTTGATTCTTACTATTTTTAAACAAAAGAAACAGGGGAGGAATTTCTGAGTCTGCACAGTTCCTGCTGGCAAAGCTACAGAGAGCTCACAGAACAGTAGGAAGGGAACTTTCCAGAATATGGAAGTCTCCTTTTTTCAGCTGAACAAATACTTGCTGCTCTGACAATGACAGCCAGTCAGCCTCAGGCCACCTCCATACCACAGCCGGCCAGGAGTTGTAGCAGTACAGGTCCTACTTCCAGGGTTACTCCAGCTCCTACTCTTATACCAGAAGCAGTTATAATGGCCCCATACTGTGCTTCCATTTGAGGCAGTGTTCCTGTGCTAATTGCTGTGCATTAGCAGACTGTGTATACTGAAGGAACAAGAGCCAAACCTGTTTCTACTTTTTTTGACTCAGGAAGTTTATGAGATGCAGGAAGTTATGGTTTCCCAAGACCTTTCCATAAACCTTGTTTTTAGTGAGTGTTTTGCTGCTCTATGATGCAATCGAATCAAGGGCAGTTACCATATGAATAATTTTGTGTCTGTATTTAAGCATTTTGCTGAAGGTGGGTCTAAACAAAGATGTATATAAAGATAAAAAGTCTCCTAAAATTATGGATTCAGAGTCCTCATGCATACCTTAGAAAATGAAGAACTAATGATATTTTTCTAACAGCATCATTAATAGTCTACATTAAATTCTTCATTTTCTTATGTAAATGTAGAATATTTAAGAGTTGTAAAATGTGAGCGTTTGCTATTAGGATTTTGGTTTGCTTTTGCATTTTTTGCCATACAAATGTATGTGGTTTTCAATTTTATGCATTAGAGGTGACCAGTTTGAACTATGATAAAGGAGAATCTCCTTTAAAAAACCTGCCTTTATCAGCAGAACATTTCTAGCACAGGACAGGGAAGGAAAAGGAATGTCATTTACTCTGTAGCAGCCAAGATTACATCCTAAAATCTTAACACATGTTCTTCTTTTTGCCTTATTCACACAATTTCCTCCTGCTTTATCTTAACTTATAATTTCTTTTTCTCTGCTCCCATTGCCAATGTCTACACTGGGAAAACATATATTCTGATTACATATTGGGTAGGCATGTCAGAGTGCATTTTAGATACCTGGGCAGGCAACACAGGCTGCACGCACTATTCCAATCTGGAGACCATTTGAGAAGACAGGTTGTGCCCATACTTCCTGAGCATAAATTGAATAAGCCACTAATAACAGTAGCACAAGAGCTACTCTCTGGTGCTGCCTCCCAGTAACACAAATCTCTACAGCGTGTGTTCCACCGTGACTCTCTGGCCTCACACATAGCTTGTGACCATATAAAAAGGGCTTCAGCCAGACATTGTCCGTCAGCCTCCACTTTGCATATTTGACACATATATGTGATGCCTTTTGCTGCAACTTCTGCTGCAGGTATTAGTTTGGATGGGATCAGACTTGGAAGAACTAACTTGGATCCAATGGGGTGGGACACCATGAGATAGGACACAATAGTTCTCAGTGACCAGGAGAGAGTTTGTGACTGATGGCCTCTCCTTCACCCTAAGCAAAGGGAGACAATAGAACAGAACTACTCTGCCACTTATCACCTAGACTTAGTCTTATAGCAAAGCCTACCAAACACAGATCTCTTCCCCAGCAAATACAGGAAGAGGGAGATAAGCATGCACAGGGACAACTGCTTTGAGTTCTCTACGGAGGGAGGATGGACAATGACTCCACCGCTTTAGGATAAGGAGTCACTCTGAGCAAAGTGTTGGAGCCTGCCCAGCAGCATGATGAGTTTTATCCTCATGTCCATAAGCACTGCAATCTGCTCACAATGCCTGGATATTCCTGGCTCCTGCAACCAGTCCTGCAGGGACAGAAAAATTCATCACCAGATGCCAGCTCAAATGTACTTAAGTCCACCATCCCCAAATGATGCAGACAACTGCTGCCCTGAGATCATAAAGTAGTTTTCCAGCCAGTATACTCAAACAGAGGGAAAAGGATCAAGAGATTAGCTAATTGTGCCTGGCACAGAGGGCCCTTGACAAAGTTATTCAGAAGAGATTTCACTTCCTGGCCTACAGAGCCTTGCTGAGTACAAGGAAGAATACAAGGACATCATGAAAGAATATGCCCACCGAACATACGATTCCTGTATTTTCCAGGTTAGGATATTGACAGTATTTTGATCAGTGCTATCTATCTTGTGCCCTCCTGGTCATGCTGTTCTACCACACAGGGAGGCAAATATGAATATTTCATCAAGCGTTAAACACTTGATAGGTGGAGGATAAATGAGCTTTCGATTAACTCATCAAAGCTACCATGTCTTCCAAAGCTTTTACTGGGGTTCATGAGAGCCTTCCCATCCAGAATGGATGTTTCAAATTAAGTCCTTCATAGCAACTTCTCAAAAGCCAGCAGCAGTGTAGGCAGTGAGTCTGGCTTCTTGATGGGGAGACAAGAGCCATCAGAGTTTATTATGCAGCAGAACTCACAGCATAGTCATTAAATGCAAACACATGGGTAAATGATTACTAACAGTGGCCATCTCTCCCTCATTTCTCTTAGCCACTCTTTTTCCCTCCTCATCCCTCAGCCCTTCAACCCCTTATGACTGATGTTTTATTCTCCAGGAATATCCATGGGCTTCAGCACCTAAAAGGAAGTTAAAGGCTGCTTAGTGTGATTTTCTAGCCACTGAGTTACATGCATTTGCTAGAAGCTCCCTCATACTCCGCCAGAAAAGTTTTCCTGTGAATACTGTGCCTCTCTTGAAGCACTCCATTCTTTTCAGTCCCATCCCCAGTGCTTACGTCACATAATCTGTCCATACTGTGCATTTCGGACCAGGGTTTCTCCCTCTACACAGGATGCCTATTTCAGCATACACATGAAAGACCAGGAAGGTGAGTGGGACAAAACACGAAGAAAGTGCTAGCACTCCAAAATTCAGAAAAATATACATTATTATAGTGCAACTAGCTCATTATTTTTAAAAAAAGTCCAAACAGAGCAATAAGCTAATTATTCTCAGCAAACATTAACTGGGGATTTGTGTACTAGTAAGAGTACAGCAGAAGGTTTGGGGGTCATCTGAAAAGATCTTAACATGACAAAAAGGAACATAAATAGCTTTACATTTTGTCATTTCTTTTACCACCATTTCCTGCTTTTCACTGTCCACCAGCAAAATGCCAAGTTTTCTGGGAAGTGTCTAGAGTAGCAAGGGCAGAATGCTTGTCAGGATACCTCTGGAGACCTGGACCATGATCAGGTCTAGTGCAGGTTGAATCTGTACTGTTTGCCTATAGACCAAAACAAGTTTTTCCAGCTCCAAGAGCTATTTAGTTTCCCCATTAACAGAAAACTTGGCATAAATTAAGCCAAGTCTTGGCTTGTATGGAAGAGGGATGAGGATATTGGTGTGAAAGATGGCCGTACAACATACAGACATACACAAAACAGAACAGGGCATCTCTAATTTTAGCATAGTCAGGTAAACTATGCTGTTACCTGGGTCAGGTAAACTCTAAGGAAAGGGCAGAGGTTAAGCCCAGTACTTCTCAAAAATATCACTAAATTTCCTCTTCAAACTACTGCCACATTAATTGGCAGGTCATCAATTTCAGATTGAAATAGTCCAGTGTTGATACAGTCAGAAAATCAATTATATTTCTAATTATATTAGTGGGAATATAGATTAACTGTATCAAATTAGAGTTTTTGTTCTAAGACAGAACACAAGTTTGATTGTTATTCAACAGTTAGAACTTTTGAAAATCCCACCTAATAAGGGTAATAATGCTGTACACAGCAACAGAGATTCCAATTAGCTTTGTGCAGAAAAAAAGTGTTGAGACCATATCTATTTTTAAAAATCAGTTATGAAAGTGTCTTTGAGTAAATTGACAATAAAACAGCTAATGATCAACAGTACTACATAAATGCTAGTAAATTACAGAAAACAGAAACTGATGGAAATTGCAAGATAAAATTATTCAATTTTATTTTTGCCATATGTGGGTTTGTTTCTAGCCAACTACCAAAATAAGTAAATTGTTTTGTTATGGGCCTGTGTTTCATACCAAGGTCTTCACAAGTCTCACAGTTTATAGTGACTAAAAATGCTGAAAAGAGATGATCAAGATAAATTTTTGTGGTTTGAATGTACTTTCTAATAAAATCTATTACACTGGATCCAAAAGGCCTTTAAAATCTTATTTTTCAACAGTTACTCTGTTTAGTTTGTTTATTGTTTTCCCTAAATATTGGGAAATAAATCCGATCTTTGTCAAGTTTGTTTCTAGTCAGTTGTGCTTTCTGAGTCCCGTGTATCTATGGGACTACATGTCTTTACCCTACTAAGGTTTCAGATCTTACTGGGAACATTTTTCATTTGTCAAGCAATGGTACAGTGGAGTAATAGTTACCTAACACTTGACATTAGAAGGCCTTAGTTTAGTTGCTTGTAACAGCTAAACTTTAATAATTTGAATTTAAATTTTCAGTGCTGTCTGCCTCAGACTGATTCACTGTACAATGTTAGTATAGATGTCTCTGTCTTTTCTGAATAGCTTACAGAAAACGACATTTTTTGTCGATTATAAGAAACTCTTACACCTGTTTTCAGAAGGTCCAGTCCCATGATGCTTCAGAATCATAGAATCACCAGGTTGGAAAAGACCCATCGGATCATCAAGTCCAACCATTCCTATCAAATACTAAACCAAGTCCCTCAGCGCCTCGTCCACCTGTCTCTTAAACACCTCCAGGGAAGGTGACTCAACCCCCTCCCTGGGCAGCCTGTTAATGGGATGATGGGATGGAAATCAAGGGGGCAGCACTGGGGCTTGCAAGCCATGAAAGGTTTGTTTTAAAAAAACAGACCAAATGCTAGGTAGCCCTGGTAGTGAGAAACTTTACTTTATTCCCTGGGTAATTCACACTGAGAAGGTGGAAAACAACCTGATGTAATAAAATCTAGAGTGGCTAGTTGTGTGCACTCAGTCATATAAGAGTCTAGTAAATAAATTTGTTGATTATTTTGTCCATGCTGAGCACATCCTACTATAGGCTAAGCTGATGGAGAGTTTCTTTCCAAATACAGAAGGATATAGACTAAGAGAGTTAGAGCAGGTAGCTCTTGTCCATTAGTGCACATGCAGTACCAGGACAAGGCTTCCTGAGTCCCAGACTTCCTCTATTGTCAGCAAATAGCAATGAAATCCCTTCACAACATGCTTGTTTCTTTTTGCCTTTAGACGCTGGTTCTCATAAAGGATGGCTGCCTGTTGTTAAGGTCAGTTAGTTGAAATGGTAGAGGTCTGTACAAGCCTAAGTTCCAGCTCTACTAATGATCCATGTGGGATTTAATGTGGTTCCACATGATGGAATTAACATAGGAAATTACACATAAAGAGATTATATTAAAAGAATATATCTGCAAAGTCAAATAGTCCAAAATTTAAAATGCTAAAATGCACATTGCCATGAAATTTTAATTCGTTCTTTTCTTGTTGTTTACATGGAGCACAAGATGAGCAACATAGTTAAAATTTTGGCTACAAACAGGTCCTAGGAAATCAGCTGCATTCCCCAGTACTTAGCAGAGGACACACACTTAATTTCTCTGCTGAAGAAGACTCTGCAGCCTAAAAATGAAGACAATGACATTGATATTTTAGCATCCATTCATGTATCACATAAATATTCTGAAAAACAATATGTAATTTCATGAGTGTTGCAGATCTCATCATCAAAGGTGCTTTATGATGGATGAATTTAGGCCTCTTTCTTGTCTGTTTATCTCACAGGTAGAAAATGACTTTATTTTTTTAGGAGTGTGTGACTGGTACCCCCTGCTCCTGACCCCTTATAAAATGGTTCGTATAACTAACACCATTTATTGAGGCAAAGCCGTTCTCTGTGACCAAGGAATCACATTTAAGTTCCCTTTCCCCTCATTATCAGATCCTGAAGGTCCTGTGCACCAAATAGACAAAACAAACAGATTTCTTCTTTCCCTCCTTGCCAGCCTCAAGGTGGCACCAGGCCGATTACTCCCTTCCTTACTGGCCTTGAAGGTCCACAGCACTGATCCAGTCAGGTGTTGTTGATGACCCTGTCACAGAACAGGGAAGCATAACAGCACTGAGAACACTGTCTATAAATCCAAGCAGTTACAAGTTTTAAGTGCAGAACTTGAATCAAACCTGCTGCTGAACAGTGAGACCCATGACCTCCCAACAACTAGGGGGAGGTCACCTTCACAGTCATTTGCTTCTTCCGAGGACTAAATGACTGATATTAGAATCACTGAATCATAGAATCACTGAATCATAGAATCATACAAGCACAGAATAGTTTGGGTTGGAAGGGACCTTAAAGATCATCTAGTTCCAACACCCCTGCCATGGGCAGGGACATACCAACTAGATCAGGCTGCCCAAGGCCCCATACAACCCGGCCTTGAACACCTCCACGGATGGGGCACCTACAACTTCCTTGGGCAACCTGTTCCAGTGTCTCACAACTCTCATGGTGAAGAAATTCTTCCTTATGTCAAGCCTAAATCTGCCCCTTTCCAGTTTATACCCATTCCTCCTCATCCTATCACCACAAACTTTTATGAATAGTCCTTCTCCAGCTTTCTTGTAGGCCCCTTTCAGGTACTGGAAGGTCACTATAAGATCTCCTCGGAGACTTCTCCAGGCTGAACAACTCCAACTCTCTCAGCCTGTCCTCGTATACGAGGTGCTCCAGCCCTCTGATCATCTTTGTAACCCTTCTCTATATCCATTCCAAAAACTCCAAATCCTTCTTAGGATGAGGTCTCACAAGAGAGGGATAGAGGGTCAGAATCACCTCCCTTGCCCTGCTGACCACACTTCTTTTGATGCAGCCCAGGATACATTTGGCCTTCTGGGCTGTGAGCGCACATTGCTGGCTCATGTCAAGCTTCTCATTGACCAGCATTCCCAAGTCCTTCTCTGCAGGGCAGCTCTCAATCACATCATCCCCCATTGTGTACTGAAACTGGGGAGTCCCCTGACCTAGCTGTAGGACCTTGCACTTGGATTCTTTATTCTATATATGATTTTTTTTCTTTATATGATTTTTGACTCTAGATTATGCTTGTTATATTGATACAGCAAACCATGTATTAAGATCTGACCTGATCTACAGAGGGTCTAGGTGATTAGAAACCGTAAGTTAAGTTAGGGTGTAAGTGATTAGAAATCATAAGTTGCATTAAAAATTCTGTATTACGCTACTTATAAATTTTACTACATTGATTCTGCTTGTAGAAATCCTGTGCAATTCTAATCATAAATTCTGTGCTGTACTAATCATAGTAACCAATTAAGGAAATAAAGCTTTAATTGTAAGTACAAATTAGTGCCATCATCACCTTTCCAAGGATCCCTAAAAGAACCTGTCTGTCCCTTTAGTGTCAGGTGATAGGGGTTTAGTCCCAACAAAATTAGTAGAAAAATTATCATTATTGTGCTATGTAAATAATTAGAGGATGGAATATAAAATAAACTGTAAATTCACAATAGAAAAAATACAGATCCCAGGTTATATGTACACAGTAGCATAAATCCAGGAAATCCCAGCCCTGACCTGTAGTGACTTGGGGTGAATTCCCACCATTCTTGGTGTCATTTCACCTTGATGGAATTCTAGGTTTCACTTACAGTGCTGATTACTGATTTTATGTAAATATGCATGCAAACAATTAAACTGATAATTCTGGATTATATATGATTGATAAATAGTAAACCAAGCATCTCTTGAAACTTGGAAATGTTCCTCTGTTAGTGACATTACAATTGATCTTGAATTAGCCATCTGAAGTTTGGCTCCATCAGTTCTTCCACATTGTTTTCATCTTATCCTCTACGGAACAGAACTAGCTGTTCATGGAATACCCCAGTAAATTTTCCAAGATCAAAATCCTGAGTTCTGCTTCTGATAAAATGGGCACTTTTTGAAATAACCCACAGGCTGCTAATAAAAAATTTATGTACTGTAACAGCTCATTTTAGCTGCCTGATCCTCAAAGAAGATTAGGTACCTTAGCTTTCTGTACTGTGCCAGGAGAAAATTAAATGCCCCAATCAAAAAGGACGAGTGGTGAGCTGCACAAAGATGCATAAAGGGAAAGAAATGCGAAATGCTGTTCAGCCCAGGAATTGCATCTTCAAGGTGAGAACTCAGAGTACCAGGCTAGTGAGTCATGCCCCTTCTTGTCTGCCTTTCTTCTGGAACCATAAATCTTGTGCTCCTTCCAGCAAGAAGGCACAAAGCCAATAGGAAGAAAAATGCTGCCCCTACCTCAGCCAGTTCACGAACTGTTAGAGCAGGCTCCTAGGGAGGAAGAACAGGGTATAATGGAGCTTCCTTAAGCAAACTAAACTCAGGACCCCAAGGACATTGTTGGTAAGTACTCTCACTACTGGCCTACAGGATAAGGCAAGAGCTCTAGCACAAAATAACTTAAACACCATATAAAAGATGACCTCTAGAGTCTCATTTTAAGAAGAAATTAGTTATGATTCCTTACATGATTTTCAGTCCTAAAGCTACTGTGTAGTAGAACAATCCATTGTTAAATCACTGCAACATTCCTACACAAAACTGGCAGTATTTTAGACATGAACAAGCAGTCACCTGGACATATGTATCTGGAAAAAGAAAGAGGGAGAGGCTCTGATTAATTAAGGAACATATTTCTATCCTTCAGGATGAGTGATAACAGACAAAAATAGTATTTTTTCCCCATAGTTTCAAATCTTGTTAAAACAAAACAGATAATGTGTAATAATATCTCACATTTCCCTATCTTCCTTGTTTTTTCCCCTTTGAGCAAGCACACAAATTTACAATGGGCTTAGCTTTACAACCTTGACTGGGAGTCATCTGCTCAAGCAGAAAACAAGTAAATTAGCTGCAGAATGGATTGTTACTTGACACTATGATTCTTTTCATACTAAAGTCGTAAGCTCTTCCTTAAAGAAGCCCAGAAATAATAAATTCAACAGGTAATTAGTATTTGTGGTTTGGCTTCTTCCCTTGTGACCATCTTTAACAGATATTTGCTTTTAAATTTACTGAGGGAATGACTGACTACTAACACAGAGGCAGATACATTATCCTGGTTGATATTTCCAGATAGTTTATATCAACACTTTTTTTTTTAAATCTGAAAAGGCAGTAATTTTTTTCCCACTTTTCCCCGTTTCCCTTGCACTCTCTCCTCCCAGAGCCATAATAATGAAAGGAGTAGATTGAGAGCTGTCACATAGAGACAGCTTCCCTCAGTCCCTACCCTGCATACTAATTAAGTGCTTCCAGTCTGCAGGCTTGAACATGGATTCAGTCTTTCAAGTCAGCCCAAGGCTGAAAATGAAAATGAAAAGCTATAAACCTCACTCAGCAGAATGGAAAGCATAAGGTTGCTGAGATGTTATATTGTGCAAGTTACATTCATGAATATAGTGAAAAGGACAAAAAGAATCTGCTGCAATAAAAAATGCAATGGATCAGGGAATTTCTTAGGAGAGCTAGTAATAGATCTGAATTCCAGCAACTGATTCACTTTCATGTCATCTGCAATATTTGCCATCTCATTGTTCACCCTCCTTTTATAGATAATTTCTCAATATATTATGCACAACAGCAGTAGTTAGGACTGTACCTTGTGGCACCCCACTATTAACCTTTTGTCATGTGGAAAATCTAACAGCTCTACCTTTTAATCGGTATCTAATTCATAAAAGTATTATCTTATATCTGTGAATTTAATAACTTTAACAGCTTTGTCTGAAGCTTTGCCTGTGAAATTAATGACTAGTGAAGGTGTAACTCTTTTTGCCTTTAATACCCCTTCATACTCCAAACCAACGAAGAGTTGATGGGAAGACTGATAATGTCAGGCAGCTAGAAGTTTCCTGTGAGATTTCCATGCCAAGAAACTCAGACTAGGGGAAGTTAAGGCTGATAGTTGGGATGACTGGAGAATGCAGCTATGGAGAAGTACAGTACCGCCCTCAAATGCTTTACTGCTTGTTTATCTCAGAGCAAATGTGTTTCACTGTGCAGAACCTGAGAAGGAGTGAGAGATCTTGGATATTTACATTATTTCAGCGTCTGTCTCTTGTTCCTGGAAAATAATGTCTAGCTGATTTGGTTTGCAATTAGAAGTAGCTTGGGATTCAAGGATTCTCTTGAGAGAAAAGATGACATTTTTCCTTCCAGCAAGGATGGCGGAAGCGCTCTGTTAATGTGCATATTTACCACAGCTCCAAAAGAAATATATCACTTTTGACAAGCTGTTGACAAATCAGAAGCCTCCTACTACCTCTGCTGGAAAGATGCTGTGGTCCTCACAATTTCTAGAGATTCTTCTGGATGTGAACCCAGCAAGTGGATTGCTCTGGAACCAGAGCTGCTGTCTGGATAAGCTTATTCTGATGACACATCACTACTAAAGCTCAGGATTGGATTTCCTCAATTCTTCTTTAAAGGGGAAAACTCTTCACAAGAATGAGCATATTTCACCATAAAACTGCAATGAGAAACTCTGGCACACAAAGGAGCATTATAACCTGGCTGCCAAAAGCAGGAGGTGGTAAAAGTAAATGGCAAGCCATAGAGTACTATTGCAAAGTTTCTTCCATGTTAGTGTTTTTCTCCAGAGAAACATTTAAGAGTTGCTCTGCTTTTGGTGTTGGATATTTCTTACCAATCATGATTTTTGGAGCAGGGAGAAAGAAGGGCATCTCCATCAAAGTACATTTGGGCAGTATTGGATCTGGTCTTTCATGTGTTGATGGCAAAAGTACCGAGTCCAAAATTCAAATGCTTATTCTGTACTTTAAGCTCGTTTTTTTTCCTGGTATATATCATGTCCAAACTGCATACCATTATTCAATGTAAAATGGACAAAATAATATAACTTGGGTATTCTGTTGTGGCTATAGCTTGATCTCCTGTCTGCATTAAATTTCAGAAGTGGTCCAAGCACATGTAAACTAGAGCTCTTTTGAGACCTCAGGTGGCCTCTGTCAAGGGAAGAACCTGAAATGGGGCAAAAGAAAGCCTTATTTTGACAGAGATTCTTCAACTAATAGGTTTCCCAGAAGGCATGAACTACCCTGCTGCAAAATGATCTCTAATGAGTAAGTTCTCTAGATAACTAATACACCTGCAGATGTTAACAACAAAGATAAGATAAAACCACTGCCAAGCATTTAATGATAGCCTAAGGGCTAATGAAGATCTGAAAGATGGCAACTTGAAAGTCAATGGTCACAGCCTACCAAGAACACGATGTACTTTCTTGTCTTACTGAGATATAGGTGTAAATTATTCAAAGGCTTAGAGACACAAATCTATCCTGAATGTTGAAAGGATGGAATACTCTCCTTCTAGTGATGTACTTGTCCAAATTACAGAGATTCAAAACTAGTATGTAGAGAGAGAGTATGCATATATGTGTGTGTGTGTGTTTGGAAGAAGAATACAGAAATTGAAACTCTTCCTCCTGGCAATGTCTTCTACAATTTACATTTTCACCATGGCCAAGTAATCCAATACTTATCCATGGTTTTATTTTCTCATGAGCAAGATACCAGGAGCAGAAGGGGACAAGACCTACAGGCTTTGGTTCTGTTTCTAGTCAGAATCACCACCCTTTTGAGTCTTTCAAACCAACTGACCCAAAGAAAACAAGACAACAAATCATCATAAGGACAGAAATAAAAAAACATCTGGCTTTAGATCTCTCAGGTATATTCATAAATGACTTCTAGATTCAACTTTGGCTTTAACTTTGGATTTCAGGGGCAATTTTTATTACTTTTTGAAGATTCTTGTGGTCCTTGCGGGTGGCCAGTTCCTAAAAGAGGACTGCTAACCACTGTCACTTACAGGACTGAAAAGACTTAGGCAATAGCAGATTTTGATTCAAACTCTGAAAACTGGCTGTGAACTCTCTGGTTTTCAGCTCTCCCAAAACCTTGCCTGCCTTGAGTTGAAGAGATATGAGTGAGTTCAGTTTCTCAGATGAACAGAAAAGGAATTCTCATCTCTCTACTTCAGTACCTATAACAGCCCAGTCTCCGAGATTTGAATTAGTAACGTCTCTAGAGAGAAACCATCATGGCTAAAACCACCAGCAGCATAAAATATCAAAGGAACCTTGAGGAAATGTTTGGACATCTTCTTAGTCTTCCTTGAACAATTCCAGATACTTCTGAACCCAAGAGCCAGCCATGAACCACAGTGAGTCTGTGTCTGGACATAACTACTCAATAATTGGCAGCTTCAAGTATTGAGAAAGCCAAAGAATAAACCTTTCCTCCAAACATGTTCAATTGTTTGCACACTGTCTCTAGAGGCTGATGACACTTCTCTCAGTTTTAGACTTGCTGTCTTGCAGCCAAAACCACAATAAGACAGGGTAGGATGCAGGAAATAAACCAAATGCCACCCTTTTCTGGAAATTATTTTTCTGCAGCTATTTGGCAACTTTTTTAGGTTTGTGGACCGGAAGGTTGTCAGACTGAGCAACTCAAGAGACAGGGAAAGGAACAAGTTTCATCATCAGAAGTGCTACGCATTCCTGACTCTCTTCTCCCACCCAGTTTAATATCTATTATCTCTCCTTTAGGGCTTTTTAAAAAATGTTTCTGAAAAAGCTACGTAAATGGTTGGCTGAGGAGATACTGGATGATACTTCTACCACCAGATTTAGATCAATCTTTTATAAGTAGAATATCAACTTAAGATTTTTATTAACATTTTCTTCCCCAAAACAGCTCTTCTCAAAATTATTTTCTGGTCTTTCTTATCTTGCTTATGTTTGCTTTCTGTCTAATTAGTGTTTGATGCAGGCAGCCACAACAATCCTCAATCTGTGCAATGCTCCATGAGGCAGTGACCAGACAGTAGTGTCCTAAACAAATCAAAACTAGGAAAAGCCTTGAAGTGTCTAAGAAGAATACTGCACCTTTCACTTCCTAGAAGTTACTCTGCAGGCTATGACACAAATGAATGTTACATTTATCCTCTCTGCTATTTTTTTCCCCAAGTATCTCCTTTTGTAAAATTTATAAAGCAGACCAAAGAACCAACCAACTCAGGACTGGCATCTAGCACCAGCACTTCAATGCCACCTAACCAATTCCTTCTACTCCTCCATTTTTTTTCCTATAGCAGGGACACTTAGTACCAGGCTTTACATAGAATGATCAAATTTAAGTCTACACACCTGGCAGACAAAAGAAAGATCTTGCTTAGCTTCTTTCCCTGCCCCCTGCCCCCCTCATGCCAAAATGCTTTCCTTCCTTTTTCTGTATCTCAGGAAAAATGAAAAGCATTTAATCAACCACTTTCAAGGGAAGTATTCTTGGATGTAAGATACAAGGCATGCCACAAGCCACTCTGAAAACATCTGACAAAGTATTCCCTGGAAAGAGGGTTATGCCTGAATTTCTATGCTCTGACAGGTATGGAAACGTTTCTTACTAGAGGGATGGGTAATAGATAAGCAGAACCTTAGCCCATACCACAGAACATCTTGAAGAACACTGAAAATCAGAAAGTGAACACCAGTGCTATCTAAACTATCAGCAATGGCTTCAAAGGAGTTTTCTTGCTTAAACATTACTTTCACAAAGTGGATTTTTAAAAAATGATGTGAAACCAGCTCCTTGACTCTGAGAGGTTTATGACAGCAAGATGGTCTCTATAGATTTCAGAAATTCAGTGACATAAAGTTGCCTTTGAACATTGACTTCCATCACACAAAGGAATCATTTTCCTCGACTCTCACTTAGTCCAGAGAAAATGCTTCCTAAAGATATCGAGGCGTCTGTAACTGATTATTTGTCATTTCCTTCATAAGCACCTCCAAATATGCCAACTGGTGGTATCTTGGCCAGGCAAGCTTAAGAGGCACATTGCTATAGATGAATGATCCAGTCAGTCTAGATGCAAGAAGTTATTATCCTTGAGATAGGATCCAAGGTTGTCGACTAAACAGATTCATTTACTCTTGGGGCACCTTATCTTCCCTTCTTTGCTCATATACAGGAGTTGCTCTCCTTCATTGTATCTGACAAACTCTAAACTTTTACCCACAGAACACACTTAACAGTTCTGTGTCAGGGATGACACATAAACCCCTTCTTGGTTCACTCTCCTAAATTCTCCCACTGAGTGAAAACAGGAGAGTAGCTCCTGCACGCTTCTTTAACTACCAGCTCTGACTTCTTAGACTGCTAGAAAGAAGAGATGAAAATTCTCTTCTCAGTCGGGAAGCTGAAAATAAGAAAGTAGGGGTGAAAGGGAGAAGGAGGTTCATTCCTTCCACGGAAGAGAGGAAGAAAAACAAGCCTATAAGCCAACAACGCTACCATGGTTTCCCTTTCTAGTCTTGGTTTATAAGAGAAGTCATCCTTTAAAAGATTAAATTAAAAGAAATTATACTGGCCACACTTACGTGATCTTTCAGGAGTTGGTCTAGGTTTTTTAGGTTTCAGTGGAAAGGCTTGAAAGATTAAATTCTCAAGTTAAGAACAGTGTTCCTCCTGGACCCCTTAGGGAAGGACTTTCAATACAATATTCCATACCATGTTTCTCAATAGCATAAAGGCAATATCTGTACCTTGGAATGATAAACACTGGGAAAGGATCTGTGATATTGGGAAAGATCCATGGAGCCTAAAAATGTCCCAAATTTGATATTTGACAAAAAATAATCCTTTCAAATGAATTTCATGAGCCTACCTTTAAGATTTTTTAATAATTACTCAAAATTTTACAGATTTCTTTCTTACATAAGAGGTTTGTTCTGAATAGCGAACTCTAGTGCAGCTATTTGAAAAGAGTCTCTGATAAATTAATTGGTTTCATTGCATTTAGTTTGTAAATTCAGAATCATTCTAAGCAGCATTTGTAAATCAGTACATTTACCTCTATGCAAATATTTGAAATATCAAGGCAACTTATTTCAGATTTTTAAAAGTAGCAGTTCAGCTACTTCAAGAACTCTGTAAAGGCTTAAAAATGTATAGAAGGTAATAGGTTTTTTCCACTAGAATATCTCGTTTGTCTTTTAAATTCTTCCTTATACTTTGCATTTGGGCTGCATTTCTCTTTTCCAGAGGTAAAAATACTGATTTTTCTCAAATTACCATGTAAACTATTTCACTTAGTGCTTTCCTTTACTAACTGTCTGTTTGAGGTTTCATCATTACAACCCCTTTTCAGGTAGGGAATGCCTTTGCACTTTATCTCATATTTAATAGTAAAGAAGTATAAATACCAGTCATAATAATTTAATAACAACATAAGACTATAAATACTACTGTCTCAGAACAATGTGTCTTAGAAACTGCTCTCAGCAAGACAGCATGATGATGATGATGAACTTAATCTGTCCTAAAAGTTAAATGCATCCAAACTCTCAAACATAGGAGTATACAACTGTACTACACAGCAGTTCAGGAAGTGATTAAGTATATCATACCTAGTTCAATCTTCATAGGGAATGTAGTCAGTCATCTGGAAACTCATCACAAAGCTGTAGTTAATACCTCAATTATTGAGAAAGATGCTACCAATCTTTAATAAAATCAAACAACAAACAACTTGGGTTTATACTTTATGAATAAAACATTTCTTTCTGAATCATAACTCTAGCATGACCATCATGCATTGGTTCAATCCAGAACTGAGAAGGACACGACCAGCAACCAACAGGGTCCAACGGGTCCACAAGATTATGCACACTTTCCTCTCCACCCTCCATAAGTCACTCCTCACTACCTATCAAGAATACAATGCTACTTTCATTACTCAAACCCTATAGTATCACAGATATTGCATAAATCTTAATACCTTAGGCCCCTATAATGACAGGGAGCCTGTTTGGTGAAATGAACTCAGATAGTCCCAAAGTGAACCACTTTACAAACTACAGGGAAAGGCACCTTCCACCCCCCACCTCTTGCCCCCAGGAAGATCCTTGTCAACTTGAGCAGTAAGAAAATTTTCTTTATGACTTGAAATCAGCACACCAAACCTGAAATTCCACCAACGCTGTGGCCAATCTCATCAGAGAAAGATGAGAGAGTGAAAAACATTTCAAAAGTGATATAACACTACCAAAAAGAAGAGAAGAAAAGAAGAAACATTTTCTTCTCTTCAGTCAACGCGTGGAGGATATTCTTAGGAATTCTCAGGACTTATTCCATTTAATATTTCACATTAGTGAAGAATATAACACATTACTTAAATGCAACAACTAAATACAACAGTTATTACTGAAAGCTCATAATCAGAGAAATGAAGTACCTAATCTAATGAGTTGGTCTGGGTCGCCCCAATCTTCTGTCCCTGAGCATATCAGCCCTAGAAACTCTTAGATCCCATATCAAAGCATGTTCTTATAAAGATGGTCAGTTTACTTTCATGGACATGCCTCATATCTACAGGATAGAAACCACACCAGTGCTCAGCCTTTCCTTTTATATGAGCCATTGTATCTCATTACCAACTTTTCTGTCTTCACTCTGTTCCACTTACCAGTTTTACAGCAAACAAAATATGTGGCTCCAAACACTTTGTGACACAGCCAAACATGGAAAGTAAATCTTCCTTTGGTTCTCTTATAAGAATGACAGCAAACCAAATATACAAAGCCTCATCTCACAAGCTTTACTTTCAATTTCATGACCATCCCTATCCTGCCTTTAATTTATTAAGCTTCATCTTGTAAGCCTTCAAATTCCTTGCACCCATCACTCTGTCTGAATGACAGTTCCAGAAGTTCATTTCTCTGATGGCTAGAGAACTTCATTTAACTTCCTGTCTAAATGTATTATTGATTAATTCATATCCTTTGATCTTAACTTTAATTGTTCTTCTTCCTTCTTGATATTTACCTCAAAATGCATTTCCAGAAAGTAATCATTTCCTTTTTGAATTTTCACCTTGGTCAGCCAAACCAAGCCACGTTCCTTTAATCTGCTCTCAAAAGACTTCTTTTACTATTCCATTAATAGCCCCTGGAGACCTTTTCTATGTTTGTTCCAGTTTAAATTCACCTTTTCTTCCAGTACTGATGGTCAGACTGATACCAGTAACCCAAATGAGATCTTAATGGTATTTTGTCATAATCGTATCAATATTTTCTGATACCCACAAAAAATACATTCTTGACATTTATAGCAGCCTTCTTCATGGCTGAAAAATTCTTTTGGTGTGTTTATCTTAATAAAAACAGAGGTCCATCTTCCTGCATCTGGACTGATCAATGAGCCTCCAGCTCACAGCAGAAGGTCCCTAAATTCATGACTTTGCAGTATTTTTTTCTCTTTGGGATGATTCCTATTGACAGTCATCTCATTCTTCCTATCTTATAGGCAGATTCTCCTTAATATAGAATCATAGAATCATCAGGTTGGAAGAGACCCACTGGATCACTGAATCCAAACAATATGAGTGATACCTCCTAACTTTCTATTATTCGCAAATTTCATGAGCACATGGGTTTTGCACTAAGATCACTAATCTGAAATATTAAATTGAATCAATCCCAAGATGACCCTTTGAAAAACAATATAAACAAACTCTCCATGTTTTACAACTTCTCCTTCAAAATACCCCACTATGTGTCTTCAGCTAGTTTTTAATTCAAATTCCTGTCGTCTCCTGCTTAAATAACAAATCCATGAACATTGTTTCAAATGTTTTGCTTAAATCCAGATATATTAGGTCCAGTGCATTGCCCTTTCTAAAGAAATCCCTTATCAAAGAAAGATGAGGTATGTTTGAAATTATCTACTTTTGATAAAACTATCTCACATTCTATCCTATTTTCCATTTACATCCATTTACATGATCTTGATGGCTGTTTAATTTCAGACATATTCTAAGACCTTGCACAACATCAAGGTCAAAACAACAATCCTGTAGCTTTTCCCTCTCTTTTTAAAAACAAACAATTTTTGATGCTTGCCAGTGATATTCAACAATCTCAGAATTGAAAGATTAATTGAAAATCCCTCCTAGTGGAGTTGCAATTTAATGTGCCAGTTCTTTCTAGCATATAATATTACTTCCCTATTTTTCCAGGGTAAGAAGTCTATATTTTCTATATTCTTTCATACTGGTGATAGTCTGCTCTATTACCTTATCGTTATTCCCACTGGGTATACTATCCTTGTCCTCTGAATGTCATCATCCTTATTCTCCATCTAATTTTTAAATTATGAAGGCTATGCTTCTTCCTTATAAAACCTCTTTTCATTTTTAAATACAGTAGGTCATCAAACTAACAGAAGTACATGTCTTATATTAGTATTATGAATAATGTTCTATAAGAAATGGAGTACACAGTACAGAACAGCATGAAGGAAACTCCATGAACATTGTTTGAGAAATATACTGAAATCAAGAAAACATTCACAATGAGTTATAATTCCCATCAGTACTTCCTATGAGAGGCACCAAGTTTGTTGCATTTTTTCCTTTTAAAGAAAAACACATTACATTGATTTCATTCCTTGTTTCATGAAAGGAGGATGAGAAGAAAAGTGTCACAAAGGGAAATTAAGATCAGGGGTTTATACAATGAAATTTTATCAAATGAAAAAGTGTATACTTCATAAAATGTAAGTTTATAGTCTGTAAACAGAAGAACATACAGATTCACTGACTTGATGTTTGCCTCTTATTATTCTGTATTGCTTTCTTTTTACTATTACTATGCTATATGAGAAGCCAATTTAAGTTCTTCCTGAGGTAGCATATGGCAGAAGAAGTCATACCAAAGCCATTATATGCAGCTGAGAATAAGAGGCAATCACTAAAATTAAGTTCTTATTCTCTTTGTATTCAGAGAGTTATGACATTTCCTCTATCTGCCTTTTCAGCCAACAGTAATGTGAAATAAAATATAGAGTTCTTACAGTTCTTCAATCATAGTTTTCAATCATCCCTGAGACTGGAGAACCATGTGCAAAATTTACAGAAATGACATCTCGTTCTTTTCATTCCAGAATCTCCAGATTCCCATCAAGCTCTACTCAGCCAACTTAGTATGCTTGGACAAAGCAACTGATCAATCTGGCAATTAGTTAAATATAACAGCTATTAAGATTTGTCCCAAGTTGTCTACAACAGGACAACATAAATGAAGACTTGTGTCTAAGTAATTATTTTAAAAGCAGAAGCAATCCCCCAAAGAGGCATTTTTCTTCCACAATATTTTTAAAGGGCTCTACAGGCATCTCAAAGAGATCTACCTTTAGGATACTCTTTTCCTATTTGACTGCCTTGGCCTCTTTCTCATTCCTTGTCAATCTCACTGCTCCCATTAAAGGACCATAGATGTTGCAGACACAAGTATTCACAACCTGGTAAATGCCAGCAGTAGTTTTGTTTATGCATATTCATTGGAATAAATTTATAATTGCATGATCACATATTTCCATGGTGCCATTCCACTGCTCTACCCAGACAGGGACTTTTACTCTCTTTTATGCCTTATCCATTCTCTACATGACTTCCAACATCTAAGAACAAGTAATTGGACTATTTCATAAGGCACAGATTAAATACTTTGGAATCAAGGTTGCTCAGGAAGCCTACATTCTGTATTCCTTTTTCTGAAAGCATGACTTAGAACTTTAAAATTCTTTTGAGATACTTTTGTAAGTAAAATGCATTTTTCCTATAAATTTATAGGTCTAAAAAGACTTTAAAATCCTTTAGCTGGATCTCTGGCATACCACAGTCTGTTAAATGTCACTCTATACTAACTAAGGCTACTAACTTATTTTTCACTAATGCATTAAAAAAAAAAAATCCTGTGTTGACTTGAAGGTGATTCATATTTCTTCAGAGAAACTTTCAATTCTTCATCTTATTAGATGTAAAATCTCCATCTTCCTCTGTAGCTTATTCCATCACTGTTATAAAATCTGAACTTTACTTCTAATGGGAATTTATCTGGATTCAGGTTCCAGTAAAAAATGATGCTATTGTGCTATGCTTGTCTCCGCTAGAATGAAGAGCCCTTTAGAATGTGCAGTCTTCGACAGGAAAGTATTTACATATTGTAATCAAATCACTTACATATACTTTATCTTTCTCTCTTTTTTTTCTTAATGAACAAGACAGACTGGGCTCTTCGGTTTTTGAACTACAAAGAAATTATTTCTGTAGCTCTCTATCCACTCAAAGCACTCACTGTTCTTTTTAAAACACAAGTCCCAGAAACTTATCCAGGATTCCAGTGCCAATTCTGCATCCAAAATTTAAATGACCTCTCAACTGGTCCATTTCCTAATGCAAATAGCCTATTTTTGTCAAATCATTACAATGGGAAACCATCTTGAGTCTTTTGCTCACTGTGATCTTGAAATCTTTTCAGAATCACTATTTTCCAGGAAACAATTCCTCTTTTTATAGGCCATCAGACATGAAGTTTTCTGTCCCTAAATATATAACCTTGCTTTTGGCAGTGTTGAAATTTAACTACACCTAATAAGCATAACTTATCAAATGGTCCAAGTGGTCCTGTAAGACTGTGTTGGCTTCATTCATTCAGTAGTTACTATTTGTCCTATTTTTGTATTATCCACAAATTTTACTGAATATATTTAGTACCATTTATTTATTAAAATAATAGAGGAGATACTGAATAGCATTAGGCTTCCACTAGCCTACTGATAGCATTAGTATCAATCCCAGTGCAAGATAAACTCTATTCATGAATACTACCTATTCACAACTACTTGTTTACGTTCGAAGTTGTTCAAGCAGAGCAGCACATGCCTTCTTGACACTGTACAGGGTTCATTCTTGAATTAGAATGGGTTTTCTTAGTACCAATTTAACTGCCTTATAAGAATCTGTGTGTATTGCTTCTATAAATTAGTAAACATAATTGTCTATCAGAAGTCTTTGACTAGACTGACTTGCTATAAATCTGCTTTGACTAGCATTCACTATATTTCCATCTTTTTAAGTCCATAATAACTTTCTATTATATTGGCATGGATTGATGCCAGGTTAACAGATCTATAATTACTTGGGTCAGTCTGCTTACCTTCTGGAATGTTAGCAGAACATTATTACTCCTCCAGTTTCATGGAATAAATTATTAAGGGTGAATGCAAATTCCATTATATAGACCTATGTTGATCTCTATAATCGTAGGGTTAGAATAATTAAATTCATAGCACACGCACTACCAGAGTCAGACTTCACTAACAGAGTCAGCGGTAATAACAGTAAACTGCAATATGGGTCAGAGTAAAGAGAGTAGGGGTCGAGGGGATGCACTCTGCTAGTAGACTTCAGGTGAGTTTTATGACAGCAAAACACCACTGAGACTCAGGTTTAATTACATAGTCTGTTAATTAAAGAATTTTTTTCCCTTCCTTTTTGTTTATCTATACTAGCTTGCACTATTCTCACATCTTCATAAATATTGTACCCTTATCTGACCCACGACTATCCTTTCCTACCCTTTTTAAAAAAAGGAAGAAAAGTAGGCTTAGAGCCTACCTACCACAATCCTGCTACTTCTTCCTAATTCAGACCAAAATCCAGCAATTGTATTAACTGATGCTGGTATTAAGTGATGTTGGCTAAACATAATTCCTAATTATAAAACAACCCAAATAAAATCCAATAACATCATCTCTGTGTGGTTCTAGCTGCTAATTAGTTGTCCCATTTTTTCACCGTGACCATGACAGTAGGATTGTATGTCTGTAAACTTTCTGTCCCTCAAAAACACAAACAGCTTTTCTAAATGCAGTATCTCTGTAAAGCTAAACCATTGAAGTCTGTTGTGTTTTGACCACAGCTCACTTTGGGCTTAACACAAATTTGAATGCCTGTGTTATTTCTAAGAAAAGTAAAGAGACCTTATAGACCTGATTTCCTTCAACAAAAAGGTGACATAATACTGCTTGGATGGTGTAAAATGGACTTAAAAGTGTGTTTAGGTTATCTCATGCAATGCAAGCCAGCATATTACCATAAATGAAAATCAGGTCTACAGTTTTCCACTGAGTGCCTCCAAATCCTGTTGGGAAGGTGCAGCATCAGTCTTCTTTTAATCAGGTAAGCATGAGACTGATGGTTACAACAGAGTATCTGAAGTCCCAAAATAGTCCATATGATGATGTCAGATGCTACATTATTTCACAATTATATTTTCAATGTATACTGAACACCCACCATACAAATTTAAAGTGATTTTTATTGTAAATAGCTTTACTATCTTTATTTCCATCATAGGAACAAATGAAAAAAATATCTTTTGTGTTTTTATTTCTGAACTAGTAAGCAATGTCTGTACAAACCTGGACACAACATTCTCGGCTTTTCTTTTTAGACACAAAATCAATAGCATTAAGTGGGAACTCATTTTTCTTTATGGATACTTGTATCCATTATTGGATCATTTCTCATGTGCAAGGAACATATGTTGGTGCTTTAACACCAACACTGATTCTTTTACTTGTTCCTTTTTTTTCTGCTGTCACTTCACTTGTAGTATCTAATATGAAACCACAAATTTAAATCTGTATGAATGAGAGTATTCAGGGCAAAGTGCTTCGATCACTTTTAAATTGCTCATTTTGTCCTACACTGAAGATGATGTTTTTAGAAGACAAGAAGGTTGCAACTTTCTATCAAGTTCAAGCCTTTGCATTCATTTCTGTCCTTTTTTTCTTTTTCTTTTTTTTAAGGTGTAGCTGCCAATTGATCTGTCATATTGTGGTTTTTCAAAGATGAACTGAGAATGGTCTGAAAGGAGGTTGCTATTGAAGAGCTGCTGGAAGATCTGGAGTAGGAATTACATTTTCATTGTGGCTAACTTTCAATGACACCAAAGATGTCTCACTTGGAAGACCATCAAACCCATGTTTTTTCTTCCACTTCAACAGACAAAGCTTCATTCATTTGATGTGGAGACTTTGAAGAAACTAATTTGCTTTTTGCAATAAGTGTGAATTCTTTTTTATTTTGTGATTTAACAACTCTTGACAATGCTTACATTTCACTTCAGAAAAATTAACTGTTTTCATAACTTCAGTCTTTCCAATCATTTTCTCCCACTAAGTCTTTTAATATTCTCTTTCTCAACTCAAGTTAATACAATAGAAGTTTAGTAATAACTACTACAAAATCACCTATTTATTGTATCAATAAAAAGCTTTCCCATTTACTAAAATGACCATAAACCAAACCACTTCTTGCATTTATCACTTTAAAGAATAAAAATAAGATGCACACCATGTTCTCCAATTATTTATCTTCCATCAATTTCTAGCCTATTGAATCCATCCTTGATTGCATGATACTCTTACCTATTTTCTCCTTCACAATATCTAACTTCTAGTTCCATCCCTGTTCTCCCATGACTAAGAATATCATGGATTCCCTGTAAGGCTTTCGGTTCTGTAACCATACTAATGCTTAGTACAAAGTGTTTTATAGGTTTACATGTATTTGAGAAAGATTTCATGTCAAGAAGGGCAACGTGAATAAAAATGAAACAAGACCTAACTTCTGGAAAAGGATATTGTTTGAGAGGTTTTTTCCTAGAAAAGAATCCTGGGTTTTTTTTTCAAGTAACTGGAGGCCTGGAACTAGTTTTCTATTAAGCAACTAAACATATACAGTACTGTGACTTATCACCGTGTTACTGGGCTATAAGAATAATGCTCCAAGTTCTCATTTTGTAAGTAGAGCAGTGCTAAGACCTTGTGATCTTCTTTGCTGGGAAGATGCTTTACACAGAAACTGCAGTTTCTATGTGAACTACAGAGATGACTTTCAAAACTCTGCTAGGTGGAGCCAAATAAATTGTAACTAAATTATAAATCAATTTAAATCTCTCAATGCAGTATTTTTAAAAGTTGTGGAGGAAAAATATGAGAAGAGGGAAAATGAAGATGGATTACAGCTGATGGTGACTTTTACAGTAAAAACATGGAAGTTATTTTTGGTTTAAATATCTACTGCATATAAGCCTAACAGTTTCTGCACTCAACTCTGTATGATACTTGTATGATACAGAGAAAATACGCCCAACATTTCTGTTATACAAATCAGAATACCTGTTTCCTCTTCATGAAATTGTATTGAAGTGAATATTGGTGAAAAGTACTTAGTTGCCATCACTGTTGTCTGAAGTCTTTGACATATACACAAGATTGGAGCAGCCAAGGCTGGAGAAAGGCAAATTTCTGATACAAGATGTCACTGGAAAGGACCCTGAAAGCCCATCTTATGTATCTACTATCCTAATATAAGACATAATTACCTGTAACATTTCTGAGCACAAGCAGTCTGAACATAAAGAACTCGAGTAACAGAGATCTGATGTCACCTCTTCACAACATACGTCAGTGCTTCATTATTCCTACTTATTCCTTCCAATACCTAATCTGAATTTCTCTAGGTACATTTCAAATCTCTTATTTCTTGTTCTACCCATGTTGAACATGGTAAAAAAATATTCCTTTTCTTTCTGGGTTGCCGAGAAGATATATGTGAAGACATGTTTGACCTCAGACTTTTTTCCCTATAGATACCACCAGTTCTTCAAACATTCCTCATAAGTCATGATCACCCTCATTGTTCTCCCTTGCACTCACTCTAGTTAATTCACCTCCTTTGTGAAGTGGCATGTTTATATGCTAACTACAATAATCTATGTAAGACCTTACTGATGCTGCGTACCATCATTTCCTACCATCATTTCTGATTTTGCACCTAAGGGAAACTTATTCTATCCCACAGATTTTTTTTCTGAAGAACTAGCCGGCTATTTCTATTTCAGGCTGCTAAAGCTGCTTAATCCCACCTAAATATGAAACTTCTTATTACTCCATATTGATATGCATCCCATTTTCCAGATTGCTTCTCCAACAGGCCAAGACCATTCTGAATTTGGATTCTGTCTTCCAACTTGCTGTGGCCAGCCTACTGCCATCTGTAAATGTAATAAACATACTCTGTATTGCATCTTCAAGCCGCTACTGAAAATACCAAATAGCATGAGACACAGGAGAGATGCTTGTTCAACTCAGTTGATTCATACTTCCAATTCGACAGTGCGGATTACTTTTCCTATTTTACTAATGCTACATCTACTATTGCTAACTGTTGTCTGAGTGTGCTTTCTGGATACTTCTGCACTAATCTTACCATCATGGTGTTTGTATCAAACCTTTCTGCTTTGCTTATAAAAACATGGCATGTATATATGACATGTAAAGATGGTTAGAAACCCTGCTGAAGTCAAGATACACATCTATTATTACTCTTTTGTTCACAGATCTGTTAGGACAAAGCAGAAGGAAAACAGATTGGTTTGACATGGGCTGCTCTCAACAGATCCATTCTGTTAGACACTTCTTCTAGATGTTTACATATAACTTATTGGATTGTTTGTTCATTACTTCTGCTATTTTATTTTTATATTATATTGGTTTTGGGAATTGTTATTATATTGGTTTTAGGAATAAATTTGATGTTAAATTGATTGATATGAAATTTACTAGCTTCTTCCTTATCACCCTTTAAGCACAACATTCATCTTTTTTCAATCTCCTAAAGCCTTAGCAAGCATCTCCAGGCTACCAGAGATGCCCACTGACAGCTTTAAATAGTTTTGGCCAGTGCTCTAAGTAAGCTAAAGTCCATTTTATTAGGCTGTAACATCATTGTCCTTTGTTTTTCATAATAGTTGTATTAGCCATATGATTAAAGCAGATTTCTTTAGTGAATCGTGAAACATATAAAGCATTAAATGTTTTGGCCTAAGACATCTTATGTTACTCGTATTCTCACTCAGCTGAATATTGAATAATTTCTCAGTCTTTTCGTTATTCCTTACAGAATTCAAGTAGAAACACAATAGTCATAAACTGTAATGTCCTTTATAAAAACACATTTTTTAAGCTGGTGATTTATAAAAGATTTCCTATTCCTCCTAATTATAACTTCCTCTGTGCCACCTTCTTTTTTCTTTCTGTCCCCACATACTTATGCATTTCTTTATACTAATCTCACATAATTCTTATTTCCTGTATGATTCTTCCAGGTGTTTGAGGTCAATGTATATAATTTAACCAGATGATTTCTTGCATTGGGATCATTAAATTCTGAATAGCATGTTTTTCATCAGGAAGTGCTTAATTCCTTTATTCCTTTAAACTTTTTGCATGACACATGATATTCCAAAATTCTGATTTTGTTAAGTCTGCTTTCTTGAAATCATCTTTTTCTATTTTACCGATCTCTCTCCTTTCCCTTAGAAGGATCATGGATACTTTTGTTTCACATTCACACAAGTTCTCTACCACTCATGTGTTCTCATCCACATCCTATTTAGTACAAGGCTGCTGTAGACTGTATCATAAACTCTCTAGTTGCTTTCTCCTCTTTCTGTACCAACGTTGTTGCAAAAAAAAAAAAAATTCTTTTCTCTCTCTGCAAGCCGTGACATTCCTTTCCAGGTGAAATCTACATAAGGATTTTTGCCTGTTTTCATAAAGTTCTATGCCTTAGAGGATTTGGCTAGTTTCTCAAAGAAAACAAAACCACCCCAAATTAATGCTACCCCCACAAAAGAGCCAGAATTCAAGTCTTAAGCAGCAGATATTTCTGGTTTGGGATTTCAACAGAAATCTTCCTGATCTCATGACAGGTGTATGTATCCTCTTTTTGTATAAGCCACCATGTATGCCCTTATACACATATTTTAGTCATGGCCCATTGAATGCCATTTGAGTTGGAGTTTTGTATTAAGAATTCCAGCTTTTCTGTATCTCTTCATATATCTGATTTCTATTTTTGAAGAGACATTTCTAGATGTGAAAAGATAGCAGATAATTTTGGATTCAGATTGTCTGCTTAGCCTGTCATCAAGGGGAAAAATTAATACCCATTTTCATCACAGTTTATATTCATATTTACCAATGAAAAAAACCCCAACTTTTTCTGATGTGCATCCATCACAAGGCTTTTTTTTTCCTACTGACCCTCAGACTGAGATATAGGTTTTGTTGCTTTATACTATGAAAGGAAGGTATGACACCAATAGTC
This sequence comes from Piaya cayana, assembly GCA_013389865.1. Lineage (NCBI taxonomy): Eukaryota > Metazoa > Chordata > Aves > Cuculiformes > Coccyzidae > Piaya > Piaya cayana. Next base: position 44,346 of record WAAB01007257.1, on the reverse strand, counting down.
CTGATTTAGAAGCATTTGCTATTTACATAATATAAACAGGAGGAATGTTTGGCCTTAAAACTCGGAAATAAGTTAGAAATCTCAAGTTATTTTCTTACTCTGCTACTTATGTGAGTATTGTGTTTACTAAGAAAAATATGTACTTTTCATGTACTTTAAATAAAGTGCAGCTATAATCCCAACAAAGACAAGAGAATTATAGCATGAATTGGCTTAACTACTTGAAGTAAACTCTAAAATTAAAACCTTTTTTTTCCTGGTGATAACACTACCCTGATGTGTGAACTTTTGCAATCAATTTATCTGTCTTAATTTTTGGTTCCCTAGCTGTAAAATGACATGACAATAGTTATCAGGTTCATAAACCGGAGTGTTTGTCTTAAAGAACATTTATAAACCCATAAAGATCCCCAGATGATAAGTGCTACAGAAAGCAAAGGATTATTATTAATAATGCCCACTGTGAATGCTGCTTGTATCTTAGTCACAACTTTATCCCTAAAATCACTAGAAGAAGATTTAAAAGCTTACAGAAAATGCTGAAATGAGGCAAATTTTCTCTCATCTCTGTAAAACATCTTGCTGCACTGAGAGCTCCAGCACACATCTGTCATCTGGAGGCCAAGCAGGCCTCGCACAATTCCAGAAAATCAATTCCAAAGACTGTAGATTGTCAGTTGCTTGTACACTGGAGGCCATCCAGGCAGCGGATTAAATTGTATGAGAAAATTGTAGCAGGCTCTGGACTGCATGTAATGGAGACCCCAACGACCTTTCTGAGGACTTGGGAAACATGCATTGAAATTACCAACAGACCCTTTTGTAGCACCAAAACTGCATACTGAACTTCTCTTCCTCATCACATAAGGTCATTTACAACTGAGCTATTTCTGAAAACGTAATTGCCATCCTTTCTTTTTGCAGAAAATGTACAGGGATACCAGAGCTGCATGAAAGCCTCAGTCTTTAGCAGAGTTTAATGGGGCTACTGTTTCTGAATCTTTCACCTCTGAGAGATTTCAGCAGAATACCTAAAACACTGGCCAAAATGATTGCCCGTGCAGAAGGCTGATTTAGACATGTAACAGTTTCAGATTTGTTTTATTCAGTCTCTGCTGATTACCCCCTCGTTTTTTGTTTCATTGTTTCTAGAGTACCCTTGACGTGGCCAGAGTTCAAACTGCTAATGTGACCCTCCCAGTGCTGCTCACTTAAGGGTTCAGGCATAGTGTATAAATTTCCTTGTCATGAACAGGAATACTACATGCACACAAGGAACCTAAGCCCTTTTGAAGATAAAGTTTTGGTACACCAAGGAAGGATGAGCACCATTGAACTGGTTATTATTTCTGACCAACCTATGGTATAAAAACAGGGGAGTTATGCCCTTGACTTCTACTTTCCCATTTATCAGGGGAAAGGTAGGTTGATCACTTTATCTCAGTCCTTAATACTGTCCCTACACATATATTTGTAACTTTTTACAAAAATTATTTATTTAAATCTATTAGAAAATATTTACAGGGCATTTTAAACAGATGGAATGCGTACATTTGTTGGTTTGGAGATGGAGTGCGTTTTTTTGAATAGCCCTTTTGCTATGACAGATAAACATGTCTTTTTTCCTTTGCTAAAAGATCATATGGAATCACATCCCACTCTGCCCATAACTTCGAATTTTGTATTTATCCCCAAAGCAGCTTTCAGTGTATCAGACTAATGGAGTTCTTAGTCTGACAGCAAGGCTCTGCAACCTCTACAAGGCACGTGATTCTGGGCCCCTCACGACAAGAAGGATGTTGAGACTCTGGACTGAGTCCAGAGAAGAACAACAAAGCTGGTGAAGGGACTGGAGAACATGCCTTATGAGGAGCAGCTGAGGGAGCTGGGATTGTTTAGCCTGGAGAAGAGGGGAGACCTTATTGCTCTCTACAACTACCCGAAAGGAGGTTGGAGAGAGGAGGGAGCTGGCCTCTTCTCCCAGGTGACAGGACAAGAGGGAATGGCCTCAGGCTCTGCCAGGGGAGGTTTAGGCTGAATATTAGATAAAAAAAAATTCACAGAAAGGGTCATTGAGCACTAGAACAGGCTGCCCAGGGAGGTGATTGAGACTCAATGATCCAGTGGGTCTTTTCCAACCTAGTGATTCTGTGATCAGAAACAGTGAACAGGGACTGCTCTTACTGTTTTCATGGGTGTTCTTGATTCTGCCACAGACTTCCTATATGACCTTGACCAAGTTTTAAAATCTATTTCCTAATTCCCCATGTGTTATTCTGGGGCAGCAATTCCCCATGTCAGAAACATCTAAGTACAAATGTAGTGCTAAATGCTTTTAATGCTAAGACTTCTAAGTAACATGCTCCCTCAAAGAAAATTATCTTTCTCCTAAACGAGTGATTGCTTTATTGACTCTAAACTAACCTTGTTTATATTTTTTTTATCAGAGATTTTGGTCTGATTAATCTGTAAGTTGTACTTCATGCATTCATTTACACAGCAGTATTTTTCTCACACTTGTATTTCATAGTTTTACACGTTTTGATCCATTGTAGAGAACTACTTTTGGTGCTAAGTGCTGTAGAATTAGACCTGTGTTCTAGGGAGGAAAGATGGGGAGAAAAACATGGAAGAACAGTCCTTGAACACACAAAAAAAGAAAATCTATGGGCTGAATGAATGAAGAATGGAATTAAAGGCATATGAATATGAAGAGGAGATTTTCAAAGACTATTTTAGCCACAGGCCTTTTCATATCAAATATCTGGTGCACCCAAGCTGTAAAAAGCAAAGCAGGAATTTCTAGGATCAATTTCATCCCTTTGACTCATCCCCTTCCTTTGCCCATTTGCTCTCGTAAGACAGGTCCAGAGTGTGCAACAGGAAACTAAGCAAAAACAAAACAAGAAAAACGCATTTTAATTTTAGCCACACAGCTGCCTCTGGATTCTTTAAATACACTGCCCTCTAAGTACTTCCATACACCAAGCTATCCAAGTGCTCTAGACAAGCTGAGTCTCAACTGCAAACTCTTCTACAACTAATCGCTCTCTGGCTCTGCTACAGCAATCAAACCAAGCTGGTCAAATGCCCAGCTGGGGCAAACTAGGTCCTTACCAAAGTTCCCTCGGTTATGTGGCTTGATGTGATGAGCTACAGTCTCCATGTTCTTTGAGACAGGGATTAAAAACAACTTCTTTTTCCCTTATCCTCTCCCTCGGCACATTGATACACAGCGTAGGGAACCAAAAATATCTTGAAGTCGTGCCTGCAAGTGACACTGTGGCCTAGTACAATGTGATGGGTGCCCTATTCTCCTTGTGCCAAGCTGCATGCAGCCTTGCTGTCTGGAAAACTATCTGGGGAACTAACAGGAGAAAAATGGGAAATGTAAAAGCTCAGTCACATGCTCAGTTCTTAAATTTGGATTGTTTTTTCCTTTTGGTTCTGAAGGTGAAACACAAACCACCTCGAAATTCCAGAAGTTTTTTACTGCCATCATGTGGAGAATTCCCTAAAAGTTGAATAAGTATCTTCCCTGACTCCATGTGATTTATACTGCCCTTGGCAAAACTGAAAAAAATCTAATTCAGTCTTACATCTACACCGTCCTGAAGCCACAGATGCCATAGACATCTGCTAAATATTCTACCGTCCTCAGTATACTTTGGTTTTGCCCTACTGAAGCAGTGTATTTGCTTGCATTGCAGAACTAGTGAAAAGTGTGACAGCCTGGATATGCTTGTCATTTCTGATAGTCTGTTATAGATTCTTTCTCTGGTCTGCAGGAACATACGAACATTTAACATCAGTGCTCTTTCTTTCCATGCAGCAATGATACAAAGGAAAACAATATCACAGCAGTGTATTACAAGTCCAATTACATAAATTCTCTTAGGATAAGAAATATACATTTTTTCAGTCATTACTGTTCCCACTATGCAATCCTTCATTTTCTTTGACCACTGTAACAATAGCAGTTGAGGAATTTGATAAAAATATTAAATGGTCCTGGAAGGCTGGAAATCTAGAGGGTTATATGAATTTTAATGAAAGAAGGAGAGTATTCCCACCTTCCAGGAAATGCCAAGAAGATTTCAAAAGTTTTGACCAAATTAATAACTATATTTCAGTTGAAAAAGGAACCTCACTAAACTTGATTTCTGTTTTATGTCTTTTTAGTTTTGTATAGTAATGATTAATATTGTATTTCCTATTGTAAAAGTAAAAATAAAATACGCAATTTTTCAGCAAACTTTTCAGCAATATTCCTTAAAGGGTTTATTTCTGTTAAATCAATACAATCTGTAAGATAATTACTGTCACAACATTTCCAAGAAGTTCTGTTTATTTTCCCAAAGACATGAAAACAAGTGGCCCCATTTTCGAGAGTGGTGAGGCCATCATAGCACCTCCTGAATGCAGCACAATATAAGTCAGCCTTGCATGCGGGTTAGGAATCCAACTGGCATCTTTTGTCCACTCTGCCATGTCACTTGAAATCATAACTGGTTTTTAGTTTCTCCCTAACCAGAGGCTTGCGAACATAGTAATTATGGACCTCAGCAAGGTCTATAAGTGACTCCAGATACAAGACATGTTCTAGTCGATACCAACATCCTCTTGTACAACAAGACCTCTTCAGAAGAGCCCTTACATTTAGTAAGTTTAGAAAGCTGGTCTGAAAATCTGTCAAGTACTATAATCAAGGCATTGCCACCTTCCAGTCTCATAAAAATTTATTCAGATTTGCTTACACCAAATAGGCCGCTGGAAAAAATCAGCACTCAGAAGCTTGTTCTTGATCTGCCTCTGTAAGTTCTAGACCACAAACGATTCAGTGTTTCAATGTGACAGACTTCATGGCATAAATTAAAGGTAGAATGGATCCTGCTACTCTCCCCTAGCACAGGGGGACATATTTTGCCCTGTGAACCAATAGCCATTCCTATATTTGTCTTTTAAATGGCTCTAGTAATTCTGAACATTTCATAATTAAGTTATTAAGCAAAGCAACCACTAAGTAAACCCTCACACAACAGATGAATTCAGACATCTAACACAATAAGCCTACAAGGAAAGCATCTGAGTTACAGTGGCACCTGAGCTTCTCTAAAAGCTTACATCCAGTCTATATCCTTGGCTCGCCTATCTGCACTATAGAGAATTTAATCCTTACATCCTCCACAGAGAATGTAATCCTTCTATATGCAAATACTATGGTTGGTCTTTAATCCTCTGTAGAAGAGGGCTACACTGAAGGTTCAAAGTTAAAATTCTCTTCTGCATGAGATGTATTTGTTACCCTTGCACATAAATTAACAAATTCTTGGGTTTTCATCTGCTCATAAAAATGACTGGAAATAAATAATTGGTCAAAATCTTATCAAAATAATATTCTGAAATATAGTCAAATATAGTTCTCATCAGTTAGGAAAACACAGATTTGAGACCACCAGTGCAGCCTTAATTCTACTACATTATGCATTTATTTTATGATGCTACCTTTAATTACTTCCTGACATCTTAGGTTTTTTCCCATCAAGGAAGATGTCATTCAGTCAACTGGGTAAATGGTGTCAGGAATAAATAATGTACAGAATTAGGCTGTTGTTTGTAGTATCCCAATTCCATATTTGTTGCCCTTAGTATACAAGTAAAATTGTTTTAAAGTAAGATTTGGTCTACTTATTCTAATTTCATGTAAATTACATAAAGTCCATTTCATCCTTAGAAGGTCCACAGGCAGTCCTCGATTGGACCAAGTTTGGCTTTCTCTATACGCTTAATTCGAAGAGACACACGACACCCAGTGGTTATTAGAAATAACGCAGGAATGTAGAAGCCATGTGAAGATACTTAGAATGATAGAATCATATAATGCTTTGGGTTGAAAGGTATCTTACAGGTCATCTAGTCCAACCCCCTTCAAAAGCAGAGACATCTTTAACTGGATGAGGCTGCTCAGAGCTCCATCCAACCTGACCCTGAATGTTTCCAGGTATGGGGGCTCCACTGCCTCCCTGGACAACCTGTTACAGTGTCTTATCACATTCATTGTAAAGAAGTTCTTCCTTATATCAAGTGTAAATCTACCTTCCCTTGGTTTAAAAACATTACTCCTTGCCCTTTCACAACAGGGCTTGCTAAAAAGTCTGTCCCCATCTTTCCTATAGTCCCCCTTTAAATATACTAGAAGGCTGCTTTAAGGTCTCCTTGCAGCTTTCTCTTCTCTAGGCTAAGCAAACCTTACTCTCTCAATCTTTTTCTCATAGGAAAGGTGCTCAAGCCCTCTGGTCATTTTCNGGTCATCTAGTCCAACCCCCTTCAAAAGCAGAGACATCTTTAACTGGATGAGGCTGCTCAGAGCTCCATCCAACCTGACCCTGAATGTTTCCAGGTATGGGGGCTCCACTGCCTCCCTGGACAACCTGTTACAGTGTCTTATCACACTCATTGTAAAGAAGTTCTTCCTTATATCAAGTGTAAATCTACCTTCCCTTAGTTTAAAAACATTACTCCTTGCCCTTTCACAACAGGGCTTGCTAAAGTCTGTCCCCATCTTTCCTATAGGCCCCCTTTAAATATACTAGAAGGCTGCTTTAAGGTCTCCTTGCAGCTTTCTCTTCTCTAGGCTAAGCAAACCTTACTCTCTCAATCTTTTTCTCATAGGAAAGGTGCTCAAGCCCTCTGGTCATTTTCTGTGGCCCTTCTCTGAACCTGCTCAAACAGCTCCATGTCTTTCCGGTGCTGAGGGCTCCAGACACAGATACAGTACTCCAGGTGGGTTCTCACCATAGCTGAGTGAGTGGCAAAATCACCTCCCTCGATCTGCTGGCCATACTTCTTTTGACGCATCCCAGGATATGATTAGCTTTCTGAGCTGTGAGCACACATTGTTGGCTCATGTCCAGCTTACTATCATCATTCTCAGGTATACAAAATTAAGATGCAACTACAAAAATGAAGACACTGGACATTACAACCCATGTTAAAGAGTCAGTAGAGATGGCCTTAACAGACTCAACACTTAATGACATAATGAAACTACCAAAACAACCATTAACACCCAAAATACAAAACTAAGCCATTTTTGATCTCCAGGAAAACGTGACACCTATCCTGTTGAAGTAATAGCAGCCCTTTCATGCAACAGTGTAAATCCTGTAGATTTCTCCATCAGAAAAAAACAATATGAGGATATTTCCCTGACAGCATTGCACTGATTAAGTAAAGACACCTTTCTGCACCCTGTAGCTTTCCCCATTGGAGGCTACCTTGAAAACACAGAGGAGATGACGACTGTGCTGGGGAAGCGTGGGAGTTCAAAAGGGTACATTGCACTCCAAAGTACCCTGGACTGCTGAAATGGTCTGATCTGCACAGATTAAAAGCAATCACTGGGGCTGCTCTTTTGCAATTTCCCCAAATCCTCAGTAGGCCCAAGAGCTCAGGATCTGCAAAGTGGGTATTAAATCTCCTCCTACATATTACAGTACAAAGGGCATAAAGAGCATCAAAGGTGCTTTATTTTTGATATGACATCTCTGCTCATCATTTGTTATTGGTATATTATCACCATTTTGCCTTCCCATAATTTGGAGACACTTACAGTAAAGATGAACTTGCAGGTGGATACAAGAATCTAAGTATACTTCTAAGAGGAAACATAGCTAGATAAAGTTGAAACACAGAAGAAAAATGAAACATTGCTAAAATACCTTCCAAAATCTTGTTAATTCAACTGCTGTGTGAAATTCTTTGACCTGTGATAGACTTTAGGTCAGAACAGGTGATCACACAATATCCCTTTCATGCTTCAAAATCTATTAGATACTAATCATTAACAGAACCCATGTGTGGAAAGTCTTTTCAAACAGATTTGGAGGCTTAATATTGTTTTAATGTCCAACAATACAGCTAACAGGAATACAAAAGGGAACACATTCAGATTCAGTGTTCCTCTGCTCAAAGGTGAGGCAAACATTTAAGCCACGTGTATTAATTCTTTAGTTGAGACCAATAAAAACTTAAAGGCATCATTGGAACAACATTCCTCTATTAATGTACTAAAATTACAGAAATGGATAATAGAAGAAACAAAGATATCTGCATCAAAACATCACAAAAGTTAGATTTTGGTTCAATAAATAAAATACATAAAGCTATTCATTTGCAGATTAACTTAATGCAATACAGTACCTACTCAATTTTGTTTTGTCCGTGATAGCAAAAAAAATCAGCAAGTATATGAAGAAAAAAAAGATTGAATACAAAGCATTTTCAGACAAACATCTAACCTCTCCAGTTAAGACAGTGAATTATGAAACCGTGTTCTTCTTCTGACCTGGCTACACTTTACTTCCGAAGCTTAGCAAATATTTCTTCCTACCACTGTATTAGAACAATAGATTCTTTGTTTCATAAGCATTTATGAAGTCCATGCATTCACACCTTGATTAATTGTTCAGTAACTACACAAGACCTATTATTTAACTGCTTCATTGGAAAAATACTTGCTTTTGTCCCTCTCAAGCCATAAGAGATGATTTCTGCAAATGTTGAAACACCTAAACTGAATCAACATGCAGTCATACTTCACCCATATTGTTTTCACTCTTCTACTGTTGTATGACCAGAATAAACAGGGAAGTGAACAAAAAGCTCATTTGCCAAAATGCTCACCTTTAGGATAAACAAACCAACCACAGTACAACATGTGAAAAAAGGAAAACATCCTGTTGCTACTGACAGTAATCACTAAAAGCACACAGTAAAGTAGGCCTTGTATCAACAGAGAAGCAAATTAAATGAAAAGAGAAAGGGCAATGACATAAATATTAAAACCACAAAAAAAGCATATTTGGGAACCAGCAGAATTCAGTTTATAATGCTCAACATAAACCTAAGGTTTAATTCATCTGCATTCACGACGAATCCAGTTGATAAGATTTAATCTATGAAAAACAGAGGTTTACCTTGACTATTGAAGAAAACTTCCGTATTTACATTACAGTATTACAGTTCTCTTACCTGCTGCCCATTGGATGAAGGCCTGGTATGACACAGTCCAAATCTGTTCTGAGTAACTTGAACTGAACGGCGGGTTGTCTGTCCTAAATACAGGCTGCTCACTCTCTAACAAGCTGTTTTCAGTGAGTAGCCTCACGTACATCATAATCTGAGAAATATGGTCTCTGTGAAGATCAGTAACGGTCATTTCTGGGGATAAGGCAACCAGGACCATACTTGAATAAGTATCATGATGCAACAGCATTCTTAGCATGCTTTTCTTCTCAAACCAAGCCTCCTAAAGATCCAAATCCATAGGCGAGGGATCACACACCTTATGGTACTTTTTAGATGTAACTTGGAGCCAACTCTGGTATTTAAATACTAAAAAAAAACATTCTAGGAATATGTGTCACTGGTGTTCTCTCACAGCACTTTGTATTAGTAGGACTGGAATTCATTCTACGTCACATTTTCAAAATGACACAGTCATCTGACATAATCCCAGATATTTTTGTTTTGCATTTCACAGGTTATTTATGAGACTATGCTGAGAATAAGGTCCTTCTCTTTACCATTCAGGAAGGTATTAGGTCATGTTGACTTTTTTAATCAGCATGTTTCAGGTTCTTTTACAAGACCATGATAACAATAGAAGTATTTCTTTCATCCATTTATATTCAGGGAATTCATTGTATCTTTGCTCAGCCATTCCACACAGTCTTCTCAGTTTTCTCTAATGAAATGGCTTTCATGTCCAAATGCAAAATATTCTGACAGACTTCCGTATCCTGGTAGTGTTTATGCAGTTCTCAGAACAAGAATAGCTATTCTAGTTGCATTCATTGATCTAGAGAATTCATTCAGTTCCTCTTCCTTATTTCCCCTTGGTTTATATGCAGTTCATGGAAAACAAATCCACCCTTTTCTTTCATTATCCAGTATATACCAACCACATGGGGAAAAAAAAGGTATCCTTACTCTTTTACTGCTCATGACCTTTAGGGTCCAAATAATGCTAATAAAATGAGACGAGTTGCTGGCAATGTAAATGTTTATTAAATGATTAAATGCACATTAGAAATAAAAAAAACTGGCTAGCCAGGGGGTCCTCAGACAAGGGGAGGGGAACCCTGGGCTAATGCAGTGAGGGAATATTTATACCCCACAGACACATGCGATTACTGTACAAACTTTTGCAAGCCAGATAATAAATTAGCCAAATTTGCACTGCTGTCTCAGTCCAGCAGTCTTCAAGGTTGTGGTTCACAATGCCCTGGTTTTGGTCAAAGCAGTTTCAAGACACTCTTTTACTCCCTTCCTCCCCCCTTATCTCTGCTTTACAATGCCATATTCTCTTGAGCTGGCTAATCACTTTACTTTTGCTTGGGGAACTAAGAGGGGGGAGGGGGAGGGTGCACCTACAGCAGCTCCAGGTGCTGTGGTTAGGGTCCTGGGAGCTAACAGTGACAGCTCCTCCTTTTGCCACGTTTTTCCTCTTTAAAACAAGTTTAAAACTTTTGAATCCCTTTGGTGCTGCTTTCCTCATTTGTAAGTGACTGTCACTGTTTATGTTTTTGCTGTCACAACTTATTCCTGGAGTGAGAGGCTCTAGGAAAGCCTTAACTCTTGTGTAGAGATGAATTGTACTTTTAGACTTTTGGAAAGTCCACCAGCAACCCAAACTCCTGGCTCTGATGACCCTGGCCAATTCCTTCAAGCAGCCAGGACAGGCAATAAGCAGCTTCAAGCCCTCACACACCCAGCCACGCAGCACAAGGCAAACACAAGGACCTCTTGACACGCCCAACAGTGACAGTGTGATGGGTGTCTAACAGGTTTATAAAACCAACACATTGGTGGTCCCTTCCCCCCCCAGCAGACCGTGTGTGTGTCCGTGGCTATTTGTGCCTGCTCGCACTTCACGCTGGTGCCCACTGCATTTGAAGATGCACCTCCACCAAGGGAGGCTTAGGCTGAACATGAGGAAAAAAATTTTCACAGAATGGGTCACTGGGCACTGGAACAGGCTGCCCAGGGAGGTGGTTGAGTCACCTTCCCTGGAGGTGTTTAAGGCACGGGTGGACAAGGTGCCGAGGGGCATGGTTTAGTGATTGGTGGGAATGGCTGGACTCGATGATCCGATGGGGCTTCTCCAACCTAGTGATTCTATGATTCTACTGAGCCTGTTCCTGCTGCCTCCTCGAGACTGTCACCCTCCTGCCCCTCAGAGCTTCCCGCCAGGCGCCACGCGCACCAACGGCCGTAATGGTCCTAACGGCCGCCCGCGCGCAAAGACCCCTAACCCCGCCGACGCCAGGTAAGCTCGGAGCTCTGCGGGCCGGCGAAGGCAGCGCCGATGTGCGCACGAGCATCCGAGGGGAGACTGGCGGGAAAACATTCCTCTTCCGGCCCCGGCTTGTCTAGGCGGCGCGGAAGGTTGGCGCTCTATGGTGGGGCGCGGCGCGGCGGGGCGCATGCGCGGGGCGGCGGGGCTGGAGCTGTGGCGGTCCGCACCCAGGTGAGGGGGGGGCCCGGTGTGGCGCGGCGCGGGGGAAGCCGGCGGCGGCCGTGAGGGAGTGGGGGCGGTTGGCTGCTGTTGTTGTTAGTCTGTGCGGGGTTTTTTTTGCGTAAGAGGGTAGGAGGAGGTGTGGCAGCCCTTCCCAGAGCTTCCCTGGATGCAGGGCTAACGGATGACGCGTTCTTACTTCGCTAATTTCTTACCTTTCTCTTTTGGATTGTGCTTTACTTGGAGATTAGCGTCAATATGTTACCGTTTTCTTAGGAAATGCATTTGTTTTGGAAAGGGCTATGTAATGGAGGTATGGATTGGGACTTAAACCTCATCTTAAACCTCATCTTTCATCCTGGGGAAGCACTAAGTTGCTCTTAGGTAGTTCTTCATACGTGTTAGAAGGTCGGCAGGTGTGACTGAAGAAGGAAAGTAAAAATAATGCAAATAGCTACCGAGGAAACTTTCTTCTGCTGACAATTATTCTGTCCTTCTCATAGTTATGTAGACAGTCACCCTACCATCTCACCACTGTTATCTAAGGTACAGAATTCATTACTGGAGGTGATGAGGCTTGAGATCTTTGAGCAGAATTCTAACAACCCATTGTCAGGACCTTAAGAAGAAACTTGCCTATCGGGATGTATTGTTCCAGAATGTCTGCTGCAATGTCACTTGGAGTAGTTCACGCTGGATACTGCCATTATTGGACTGCTGGCCTGACTATGATGTGGACTCCTGAGTTCCTGTATTTGTAATTTAAATGTACATGAGACACGGCTGCAAAAGGTTGATTAATGGGAAAGTAATTTCTGCAAATAATATTAGACATAATTTCTGCACTTCATCCCAACATTTTTCAGTTAGCCAACCTCAGCTACCTTAAGAGAAACAGAAACTTTTCTCTGCTTTACTCAAGTCTGGCTGCTGTCACAAAGCCACAAACTACATCTGCGTCACTACATTGTGACATTTATGTAGTATGTGAAGCCATAATGTAACTATGCATGTTTTTGATTTTCGTAGCTTTTAGTTTCAGCCTTCCAGTGTTCTCATTCTGGGTGTGGGAAGAAGAGGGCATTTCTAAGGCCATGTCTGCCCTAGGATTGCATTGCAGGTATAGTATGTGTTTGCACTCTTAGCAGTATGGATTTGTTTAGCCCCAGCATATTCTCTGATCACTTAGTTTCTTTTTTTTCTGGTGACTTTACTCTTGAGAGTGAAACAAACTGTGTTAACAAAACCACAGCTTTGTAGGTTCCTCTGTATTTGTGGTATGGGCTTCACCCAGCACAACTGACTTGTTTTGGGATTCAGTCCCTGAAATAGTTAGATTTCTGTAAGATGAATGTGGCCTGACTAACTTTCAGTTCTTGGAAAAAAAATAGTGTTCATGAATACCCTTTGGCGTTTAGTTTGTTTTGCCTTGTTTGGGGTGTGAAGAAACATGTCTAATACATTAGTTTTCTATGTTTTGTTCTTTCAGAACAGAAACATCTCAAATTATTAAAAGTCTCCAAATAGCTCACTGGAAGTGTAAAAAGAGATGCACAGCTATCCCACTTGAGTCAAAGGGGCATTGATTTAATTACCTGTAACAGTGGTACATTTCGTGTCTGCTATTTTATTTTGGTTACTCGTGTTGCTGAACTTCATAGAAATGGGCATTGCACCTCTGGCAAATCAAGAAATCATGTTCCTGTTTCCCAAGTTTTGTGTGTATACCCTTTCTGACAGAATTCATAACAGTCAGAAGTTATTTATGCATTGTGCTCTCCAGATGCACATCATGTACTTTACTCAGTAATTTTAAATATGAAATGATTATACTTTGGGTAATTTCGTAAGATTGGCTGACTTGTGCTTTGTACCCTGACTTGCACGGCCACTGAAGAAAGTTGCTAAACGAGATGGGTGCATTCTGCCCCTTCGAATGCACCTACATTTTCAGTATTTCTAAGATACCTTTGATTCACTGGTGACATTCACAGCGGTAGTAAAAACTAATTTTTCTAAAAAGTAAAATATCTGTACTATGTTTCTACTTCAATCAATTTCCTCCTTCTTGTGCCTCGGGTGTTTTGGCATTTTTAAACTACACCTCAAGGATTTAACAGCCATGCCTAGCATGATGTTGTTCTCTTGTAGTCAGTGCAGGGGACTGAAAGATTGGATCATGGACACTTCACTGAAATTTTAAAAATCAGCCTAAGACAGATGGAAAATTTTAGTCCAGAAGACTCTACAATGTAATGTGTCAGTTAATGCAAATAATTGTTGTCCTTTTCTATTCTGTAATGTGTTATTAAACATGCATAGTTTAGAGAGTTTTGTCAGGAAATAAAGTGTGGTTTTATTGGCAAGCCTTTGCTAACTGAAATGTCTGATAAACATAGCAGATGTGATAGAATTCTACAGGTTGCATAACAGATGCTGCAAACCTTTGATAACCAGATTTCTGTGAGGACAACCATGACCTTCTTTGTTGTCTTATACTGATGGAACTTGCTTTAGATTCAGAGAAAGTGTCTTTTTGTTCTTAACTGTTTTTGTAGTACCTCTATGGAAAAGGTGTTAAAAACTGTCTGTGATGCTATGGAAGCATGGAGAACAAATAGTCATCTGTTGAGACCCTCAAGGAACTATTGGGCAAAGTGACGGAAATGAAGAGCTTGAACCATCACTTCAGCATGGCGGCAGCTGAATCTGACAAGGACTCTGGATATTCAGGTTTAGAAAACCACTGCATTAACTTTTTGTGTGTTACACTTTTCAGGGTTTTCTTCTTTTTGGTGATGTTTAACATATCTGACTCTAGCTTTTTACACTTTGTCTCAATATCTGTGAGGGCCTTTATATGCAGAACAGGTTTCATCAAATTTTTTTTGGAGTCGAGCTATATGGTGTTATAAATTTCATCCTGTCAGTTTGGACAACATGAAAATTTAGAATGTCCCTAGTAAAGAAATGAATGGAAGAATCTCAGACTTCAGAGTCTGGAAGTGGGGATGGTAAAATTATTTTTTGTTATTCACAGCAGTGAATGAACTGTTGGATTATGCAGTCTAATGTCTCTTAGGATTTTACCAGATTGTCAGTAGAGCCTGATAAACCAAAGAGTAATTATTAACATCATCAGTAAAATGTAGACACAGCGTGCCACTTTAGTACTCCACAAAAAGTGCAAAGATTGGCTTTAAAAGAACAAAAATGCTTTTGTGAGAGATACTTGCCTTTTTCGGTTTGTAGGTAGAAGATTTCAAGACACAAAATGCCTGCAGTGCAGACTGTGGCAGTGCTGGAGCCTGTAGTTCGTTCCTGTACAAAAAGAAATAGACTTTTTTTTTTGGAGATGGTATCTGCATGAGAGCTGACCTGAAATACAAGCATTTTATTAAAGGCTATTTGACAACTGTTGCAGCAGGTCTATTTTTATTGGTGTTCCAGAACTAAACTTCATTGTTCTTTGGGGCTTGGTTGGAAGGAAGCAGAGTAGTAGAACTGAAACAAGGTAGCAAGTATGCTGCATGTGAAAGGACTAAAAAATGAATTCTACCTCTGGCAGATGGAAGTTCAGAGTGTCCCAGTGCTATGGAGCAGACTGACTCAGAGGATGTGCTGAATGCATTGTGTTGGAATGCAGAGGATGGACCTTGGCAATGCCCAGTGACCACAAACAGTTCCTTTCCTGCGCTTTCTCCTATGGTTGTAATGAAAAACGTGTTAGTTAAGCAGGTAGGGGAGAAATAATGTATTGAAAAATATTACATAATTTTTGTGGGGTTTTTTTAATATTTTCCTTTCAGAAAGATTTTACAAAGTTGTTGCAGTCCATAAAGTAGCTGGTAACTTGAGAAGTTCTATTGTGACAGCATGTTATTTTGACGGACAGCTAGAATCACTACGATGGAGAAAATGTGAGATGGAGAAGCTCTGTTACATCTACTAAACCCCTTTGTCTCAAAGGGATCCCCCCCAAATTGATTTAAGAATATTATGTAGGTAGCACCAAAGATAAAACAAAACAAAAAAAAGTGAGTATTTTTCCTTTTGAAAGCTTATGTCATTTGATACAGTAAAGTATGGTGATAGGTTTTGCTTCCTGCTTCTTAGGACCTAGAAGTGCTTGGAAATGGGAATGGGAAACACTAATCTAGAATGTTTTGAACGAAGAAATGGAATCTATATCTGAAGTTCACTGTGGCATTTTTACAATAATAATTGTATATCTTTAAATGCATGTGATGACTCACATTGCAACAGTTAAGTTCCCTGTTCTTGTTCTCCAATATCTTATGATATTCTTCCTCTGTCGTATCTTTGGGACTCCTAACTTTTATATCACAACAGAACTTTGAGAGCTCCTTCAAAGCATTGCCATGTTATTAGACCTCTTGCTCTACAATTGCTCATGTTTCCTGAGCAGAGCAGATATTCTTCAGTGTTTTTTATTAGAATACAGTGACAAGGGGAAAAAAGAATATAGATCATGATTCTTTTTCTACTAAATCAGATAGGACAACAAGTAAAACCTATTAGATTCAAATACTGCATATCAATGCTAACGCAAATATGGATTTTGTTAATGTTTGGCAAATTATGCATTTGTGGAGGATTTCTGGTCTCTGAGCATCATGCTTTATCTCAACCAGAAACAGTTATGTTCCTGGATATGTGTACAAAATACTGTTTAAACAAATACTGAAGATTTTCATATAGCAGGGAATAGGCAAGCTTCACCAAAGGCTGATAGTCTGTGACCCAGATCTCAAAAATTAAACCCTGATTGCAGTGCTAATCTAATGTTAAACTCCAGGTTGTATTGCAAACAGTTAGGAGAAGTAGCTAATATAAATATGTATACACATATGAAAATGTAAAACTCTGGCAGTGTAGCAAAAAGGGATTTGGGGAGGAAGAGTTTGAGATAGATAAAATTGCTGGACTCTGTTCTCTTGAGCAGTATGCCATAACATCCAAGTCTAACAATGTATGGTTAAGGACAGAAATGTTAAGTTGAAAAATGTTTATTCTAGTAAACAAAAGCAACGATTCTAGGTCAGAATAATTACAAAGTGTCTGTCTGCCTTTTTCCATTATGCCTAGTTACCTCGGATAGTCATGCTGGTTGTCTTTTTATAATGGTCTTTTCAACCCAGCACTTAGTTGGTCTTACTGGAGCAAGAAACAAAAGCTGCATCCAGTTACTGCTGTTTATTTGTTCCAGTTTCAATTTCAATCAGTATCATCATTCTGTCTCAGAATCACTGTGATCCTCCACAGTGATGGTTACCTGTTGTCCCAATTTCAGAGTGTAAACAGCTAACAATGTTACTAAAATAAAAATCAAACAAAACCCAAACCAGATATTGATTCACTGAAACATTGTGGCTTATAGCAAGGTTTCTGTAAGTCTTTTTTTAAAGTCCTTAATAGGTAGGAAGGCTTTTTATACATGCAGGGAGTTAGCGTTCACTTAAAACAAAACAAAAAAACCCCACCAACAAATACCAACACTTTGCAGAATTAGTAAAAGAAACATGTCCTTCTCTACTAAGGACAAGCTCCTATATCATATTAGTATAATTGTAGCAGTGATGACTTAAGTCCATTAAGAAGTAAGATTTTGCTTCAGAAAGAGATAGAATCTCTTACTAGACAGTTAGATACATGTGGAGAAAAGCAGGCATACTTTTTGGGCAGGAGGTCATGAAGATCTGTAATAATGTATTGGAGGAGGAGGAAGTAATGTCTTGTAAAAATTGATGTATTCCCCTATGTTACAGAATGGCTTATGGGAGGGAGTGAGAACATGAGCATTTTTCTTGAACTATAATGCTTTTAAGGTTTATCAGTGCACACCATTTCACTAGACGTGAAGTTAAACTGCCCTGGGCTTACAACAGGCTTTTTTCCTTAGTTTGGTTGATAATTGGCATTTTTCTTTCTACATCATGGTTTAAAATTTATTGAAACTCTATATTGTACTTATGACTGCAAGACTTACTGAACAGCTGCTGTCTATTTTAAATAACCATTTCAAAAACTTGCTATAGCAGTAGAATTTACAAGATTAGAGTTGCTGACTTTTAACAATGAGGAATCTGAATTGTTCCTAAAATGTCTGTGTGATCTTTCTTTGACTCTCTCAAAATATTTCATAACAACAATGCTTAATTGTTTCTCAACTTTTCCATACACTTGTTGTTTGACCCTAGGTCTGGGTTGAACTTACACATGAATGTTGTACAATATAAGCATGTACTGTAATTCCCATTTGGGAAATCAAATATAAATTCAGATTGAATTGGTTTTAAACGTATCTGCTCTTCCATAGTAGAAGAATTACGTATTACAGCTTTGGTTCTAGTGCAGTGCTCTGTTGTCAGAAAAAAGAGAAGGATGAGCTTGATGGAAAACTGTTCAGAGTACATTAATTGTACAGTGTATATAAAGTACAGAGAAATGGCACAGTACACCTGGTTAAGTTTTTTTGATCTTCTGCAATGTTGTTGTAAGACTTCTGTTTTTTTCCCTGTTTGTGCTTCTCAGGGGAGTTCATCACAGCTCCAGTCTTGGACTGTACAGCCATCCTTTGAAGTGATTCCAGCTCAGCCACAGCTACTGTTTCTTCATCCATCAATCCCACCTTCCATTAATTCTCACCCTGCTGGGAAAAAGAGAAATGACTCTACTAATTACCTGCCCATCCTGAATTCTTATCCCAAAATAGCACCACAGCCTTGCAAAAGAGATCACTCCTTTGATCCAGAAGACTGTCAGGAAACCAGTTGCCATAAACGACTCTGCACAGAAGCACCCAAAATTGAGACTTCTCCTGTATCGAGGAGCACAGGCTTGCCTAGTAGTCCTTTTGCCCACCTACCAATTAGCTTTAAGACCCCTCAGGATTCCAGCCAGCAAAGTTCTTCAACCCCGGTGACAACTGGAAAGCTGTCAGCAATTCCTGGTTTTCATCATGTTTCCAGTGACAGTCAGAAAGTTCTGGGTTTGACTCCCGTTTTGCCTTTTGGAACTCTGCAGGCAACAAAGTGCACCCCTCATGAGAACGAGAACACAGCACAGACTGCGATGCAGTCTGCAGTGTGGAGCCCCCCATTGATACCAGAAGAGATTTGCGCTACCCCTGAGCTGCTCTTGCAACAACAAAGCAAATGCAGGCGCTTTCAGAATACGCTTGTTGTGCTACGCAGGTCTGGTTTGCTGGAGATCACTTTAAAAACCAAGGAGCTCATTCATCAGAACCAGGTGACTCAGGCTGAGCTGGACCGACTGAAGCACCAAACACAGCTTTTCATAGAGGCAATAAAGAATAATGCTCCACAGTCATGGGCCGAGCTAGAAGCATCTCTAACGGGATCTGATAAAGCTGGTAGCAACCTTGAAGACTCCACTTATCCCAACATGTAGTGAAAAGGTATATAGCTGTTGGTCAAGTTATTTTTGTGCCTCCTGTTTCATGTCTCAAGCTTTTACTTGAGCATTTTCTGATTCCCAGACTTGTGAAGTGGCTTGCTATTATCAACGTTTTCTCAGAGCCAGTTGTGGGACTGGAATAGCATGGCAAGGTCTTGACAGAATGGGTCATTGTGAGCTTGAATTCCACGCTAACTCTTTGTACTTCCCTGGACTCAAGGAGCTTGGATATGCTCTGCTGGCATGTTCCCATTCTTGCAATGAAAAGACAGTCATTTGCAGTATTCTGCAAGCAAGCATCTTCCTATTCCTATCTTCAGATAGTTATGAGAATTGAACAGCAGAACAGGCCCCCAATATTGGACTGCCTGAATATTCACCCGCAAGTAGGTAAAGGAAGTTGTGGGGAGATGAAAGTTATATGTGTGGGGTCTTGTCTTTAGGCTGTTGCTGTCGTTTGTTGTAGCAGAGTCTTGCTTTAGGGTTTTGACGCATTTGAATTGGAGATCTGCTTGTGCTGAGACAGTATTCTGTATTCATTGCAGTCTTTGGTCAACATGATGACTGTCATAGCACCCAAGTGAAATGACGTGTTCTGATTTTTATCTCTACAGTTGAGCAAGTCAGTGAAAATCACAGTGCTTACACTTGTTCCAAAACTACATTTATTAGTAACTAACAAGTGTACAAGGCAAGTCACTTTGCATTTTCTTGGTAGCTAACAGATTAAACATTGTTATTAAAGACTGCAGTGACTTTTTTTAAAACAGCCTAAGGAAGATAGTAAATTACCAGGATTAATTTGGCACATTGAAACATTTTGCTTATGAGGCTAAACTTTCTTTTCCTGTGAAATCAGATTCCTAAGTATTTAAAACAAAGGGAAAAGGGTGGAAGGAAAAGGAGCATAGTGGCCTGTAATGAAACAATTCCTCCTCCTATCCCTCTTCCCTCTTTTATTTAGAGAAATCAGATGAATGTAACTGGAGAAGGGGGGCGGAGGAGAGGAAGGTAAAAAAAAAAAATCAAGATATCAGCTTGCATAATCTCCCCAAAAATTTTATCTACCTGAGTTTGAACTTAAAAAAAAAAATTAAACACAGCCCAAAACATTTTTCCTCTGAATATATTTGTATCATTCCAAGCCTGCTTGCTTCAGATACAGCTTACACCACTGTGTGCACAAGATATTAGGCCTTACTAGTAGAGATACACAGTGGTCATGTTACAAAAGCTGTTCTATAGGCATTTATTTCATTTCAGGTTATCTGGAGACTTAACTCTTACCATTCCCTCCAATCCAAAGGGGTTTTTTTCAGAGGCAGTCTGTAGAGGAATCTGGATTGTTTATGGTATGTTCCTTTATGCATAACGTTTTCCAAAATTAAGCAGTCTAGGTAGCTGGGTATGTTGATGCTTTGATCACTTCTATCACCTCTTTCAGATTCTTAAAAAAAGAAACTTGAAAATAGAGTGGATGCCTTGCTACTTTGTGGTTAGACCTGTTCATTTTCTGATGCCTTTGGGAATCTATATTGCAGAAGACTGGAGAATACTTTTGTAGTCTTCCTCAAATATGTGCATTATCAAAATTGGAAGGGGCGTGCCTTCTATAAGGGTTTTCTCTCATTTTAGATTGATGAAAAGAAATGCCATTTGAACTAGCCAAAGCCTTAGGGGGAAATTCTGTGGCAGGATTCACCCTAGTGGAGCTGTAGCAAACTAACAGCCATGCTTTTCATGGTATCCTGCCCACTTGGTGAAGACTAGTGCAGTATATAGGAATTCATTAAAAGAAAAATGTTCTTAGACTGTGTTCTGTCATGTATTTTTTTAAATATACCTGCTATAACTGTGCATGCTAGGGTGTCTCATAATTTGCAGCATAGCAATGTTGAAACTCAGACAGGAAACCCAGAAGGTAGGAAGGCAGCATAGTACAATGTGATAATGCAGGACATGTCTGATCTAGTTCTTTTGGAATGAGTTGTGATATCTGCACTGAATGACACTTGGCAGAATAGCTATGATGGTACCTTAGGCCGTTTGTGGAAGAATCCCAAAAGATTAACTTGTTTCTTCTGAGCTTCTTGCAGGAGGAAGAGGAGGTGGTAGGAGGCAGCTTCATTGTTATGATACCTGTAATAGGCCTAAAGGTGAGGTGTGAGAAAATGCATAGGAAATCTTTCCTGCTTTTCCCAAGATTCTTATTGTGCACATCAAATAGAGGGGAGAATTTGAAGTTCTGATTATATATTATTTTTAGGAAGTGATCATCCTAGAAAACTAGATGATGGGCTCAGGCTACCTAGAGATGAAAGTAAGTCAGGAAAAAGTCCAACCCTAGCTATTTGAGACAAGAAAAGGTGAATCTGGCAGTGACCTCTTCTCTGTTCTATTTCCACTGCTGTGACAGAGCAAGAGGAAGGAAAAATTGACCTTGCAGGGTAGTACCCTCTAACTTAGGGACACTCTTGCTGATAGAAATCTCTTATAGCCTTCACAATACCACATGTACTTTTCCCCCATGACAGCATTGAGGATGGACTGAACTGAGTGTGCTTCTAGCTGATGGGCCTTTCAAGTGGCATAATTTTATAAATAAATATATTCAATAAATTTGTGAATGAAGTCCAGGAGCTAGTTAGAAATCTCCTACTGGGCATCAGTCCAGACTTAAATAGTATTTGCTGAACTAGAAAAATACACTCTGAAACTAATTTATGTAAATCTGGGGCCCCGTAAGAAACACATCCCTGGATAACTGCAAATCTTGACACAACATCTATAAAAATGGATGTTAAGTCCCCTAGTGATAGATACATCATCAAGTACCGTTCTGTTAAGTTTCTCTCAGCTGCCTGTGTACCTAGAAGCCCTGATCAACCTTTACATAATAAGGGCTTTTCTTTCTTGGCAGCAATTTAATAAAATAGGGTGACTTGGTACTGCTTTGAAAAAAATCAGTTGACTATGTTATTACCAGAATAGGTCATGATTCTTGGTAGGATCTAGAAGTGGTTCAGTAGATTTGAGCAGAAACATTAGCCTCTCTGATTGGAAGCGTGTAAGCAATGAACTTACAGAATTTTTTTTACCTTTGGAGCAGCAAGACTTTGCATTAACAAATTAGCTGAAGGCAGCTGTCCCAGCCTAAAAAGCCCATCCCATGGCCTGCTGGGGGTTCAGTTGCTGCTGACAACTAGCAGGCGAAGTAGCTTGATGCGGTCAGACAGACTGCTAGTTTTCTATTAAGTTTTAATAAATGTTGGTATTTTTGAATACCTTTACTATGTATTTTTGAAATTCTTCTGCTGTAGTTGGAATGTAAACATTTTCTGTATTTTTGAAGTCCATTGCCAGCTCTGATTACAGTAGCCTAAGAACTCTGTTATACAACCTGACCTTTTTGCTAAAACTTTACAGAAACAGACTGTGAAATATGAATGAAATAAAGTATCTACTTGAAAATTTGTGTATTATTTTCATGTGGTTAACCTGCACAGTCCTTGATTCCAAAGCATGCTTTACATACAGCGCCACAACAGCATCTTGCCATGTGGGGAACTGTGGATCCAAAAGTGATACTGTGATGTATCTCTGAAGAGAGTCATGTGAGCTTTAACAGTATGTATGAATTAAAGGTTCTTTGGGAGGAGCATGAGTAAAAGCGGGCTGTACAGAACGCTAAAAATACATCGTTGTGGGTGACCATTGCCATAGATCTGTCAAGAACAACCTGGAAGGATTTTTCCATCTCTGCATTGTTATCTCTATGTGATGACTGTACATTATGCTCGCCGTCTGTGGAGGATGAACTCCTACACTGAATCTTAATCCTCTCAGCTGGGTATGCCGAAGTTTTAAATTGTGAAGAGATCTTGGGTACTGAAAGAATTACTTGATTGAAAAATTCTCTCTCTCTTGACAAGCATTCTTCAACTAAATCGGCATACCAGCTTTTTAGTAAAACACATTTTTCAAAATGCTGCCATCTTCATGTGGTCTTGTCTTTGTTCAGAGATTACTTTTGCAGTGAGAGCAAGGCAGTCATTCACAGAACATCCAGCAGCCTTGTGGCATTGAGATCCTGTCCCAAGGTGCAAGAGATTCTGATTAAAGCTCTCACTTGGCAGTAGATGAGGCAATAACATGAGTCTCATTAGAATCATAGAATCACCAGGTTGGAAGAGACCCATTGGATCATCGAGTCCATTCCTATCAAACACTAAAACATGTCCCTCGTGTCCCTCATTACTGATTACACTCCTTTTTGGATGTAATTTTATTCACTGAGGCTGGAGATTTGGTATCTGCAGTTTTTGTGTTCATAAAAGGTGTGGATGCAATTCAAGCAGGAAATTTTCAGGTCTCTGGGTCTCTTCTGGCTATCTTTATGTGGTGAAGTCTATCTGCAGGGTGTCAGACCTTTATTCCACTGAGGCTGAAAAAGGTGAATTGCTCCTTTCAGATGCACTGCATCTTGTCTTGTTTTGCTTTGTCCTGACACAGTCTGAAAGGGGAGGTACTCCCTGAAGGCTTGCGCTTTGGAACCCCCTAGCATGCCAAAATTCTGTCATCCACTAGACTGAACATAGTGTGCTGTTACTGCTTTTGTCCTAGTTCCTGGGGCGGAAATGTGGGGTCCCTACCTACACAATTTCACAGTCTTGCTGTATCTAGGGATGCTTCCTATCAGGCTGAAGTGTAATGCAGCTGTATAGCCCTCAACTGCATTGCAAAATCCAGACTGTGCAAAATGCATGAGAGTTCTGTACCTGTTTTAGTTCTGTACCTCTTCTGAGGTATGTCCATGAAACAGATTATCTGTTCCACTATAATTCAGAAAGTAGAGGGAAATGCCATGTGTTCAGTTTGCTGTCTTGTAGAGCACAGTTTCCAAGACTTCCTCAAATTCTTGTTTGAACTAAAGTGTGTTTTCAGAGGAAACATCCTGTTTTGATTTGAAAGCTCCTAGTGATGAACAATCCACCCAAATTATTCAAAATGTAATTACTTACTGTTAAAAATGTGTCTCTTGCATTGAACCTGAATTTGTCATCTTTCAGTATCCAGCTGTCAGATCTTTTGCCTTTTGTCTGCTAAACTGAAGTGCATGCTGTGACATTACTGTTTTCACTGTAGGTATTTACAAACTGAACAAGTCCTTCTTTAGCTTTCTTTGTTGAAGTAACTGATGAAGCTTTCAAAGCTTTTGAATCCTTTGTTCATCTATGCCAGTCTTCTTTGGATCCTTTAAAATTACTTAAATGCATTTTTTAAATTGGAACACTATCATTAATAGCAAAAAAGGGTTGCTAAGAGATTTGTACAATATCTACCCTCCCTGCTACTCTGTCTCATTTTTATAGCAGCCTTGACCATGGCATCAGATTGAATGTCTAAACCATCCTTGGACCAACTACTTCTGCAACTGGTGAACCCCTGCCCTTTATATGTTTCCACACTGCTTTGAATGCAGTTTGCAGCCAGAAAATAAAACAGTGACCACTGACCAGTTGCATTCATTATGTACCTCCACTTCTCTCCCTCAAGACTTTCTCACTTTTGAGTCTTTAAAGGTGATTTTGTGTTGCATTCCAATTATTAAAATTAAATAATGTTACAATTAAGAACCAATTTTATACCATTTTCAAAGTAAGAGTAGAAGATAGTGTTTGATAGATCTCTGCATACTATACAGAAAACACAGTTGTAATGCATTTCACACCATCTGGTTAATTCTGTATAATTCTGGCTTCAGTCTGTCTTGTGACACGCTGTTAAATGCCCATCAGAAGTATAACTAAATATCTGCATTGACTTTGTCCTCAACCAAGTTTTAATTTTAATTCATCAAAATAAGACGTCAGTGTTATTTGACCAGCTCTATTTCTTACACACTTCTTTCATGTAACTTACTTTTTTTTTTCTGTTTATGTACTTGATTAATCAAAAATTATGGGTTATTCCATTGTTTTCTCTCAGTTGTCCAGCCTGTGGTCATTCAGATCAGTCTGCCTGCCCACTGAAGAACTGATGCTTTATTTGTTCTTCCATCCCCTCAGTCCTTTGAAATCTTTCCTAGTCATCTGAAATTCATTGAAGTATTATTGATGGTCCAGAGAGCTTCTTGATTCGCTCCTGTTAAATTTGCAATCACAACTTGCTGACTTCTCAGTTCAGTCTTGCTGACTTGAAAATGTTTAATAACCATTCTTTAAAATGTCCTGAATTACTTTTTGAAGTGGAAATCAAGCTGCTGTCATGATATGGGAGTAATATGTCTGCCTTTTTTTTCTAATTGCTCAACAGAATTTTTTGTGAAATGCCTTTGCTGTTCTGCACTGCAGAAATTAAATTTCCATCTTGAAATGGAGTGCTGCCAACATAAAGATTTCTTCTGCATCTTGTACATTTTAAGAAATGGAGGAAATGGGTTTTCTAGGGCCAAAAGGGGAGCTTCATCAACTTTTTTATTGTTTTCTTCTTGATCTTATTGTGATTAAATTAATTGAGTTAGTTTAATGGAACTGGAATTCCTCTTACTGTGCCCACTTAGGCAATTTTACCTTTTTTTCTGGAGCAGTAGTAAGAGGGTTGTTTATTCCACTTACGTTTACCGGGACTAAGAAATACTGTAACAGACAGAAAACCAGTGCCTTTTGGGTTTTAATAGATAGGTCTACTTGAAAAATATATGTGTTTTCAGTGGGGAACTCCCATGTTTTTATTGGAAATGAAAATGTATTTTGGCTGGAAGCTTAGTATTTTGTGGCATTAGTCATAGCATCAATTTTTCAGTGAATCTCAAGCACCATGGCAATAGCCTGGACTATGGGGGTGGGAGAAGGTGTTATTTTCCTTTGCCCTCATCCCTTTCTCCTGGGTTGTTTTGGGTTGCCTGTACAGGAAACAGGGCCCAAATTGTGATGGATGGTTCTGTCCTCTCATACTGAAGAAGCAGAAGCGCGTGTACAGCCAAAACTGCTCAGTTGTCTTCAATGGAGTAGGAGTCTAATAGAGAGCTCCTAAGTAAGTGAGGATGAAACAGCACCTCCTGAGAAAATTGTTAGCCAAATGAGTACAAATGCCATTGTTTTGTGATACAGCTAAAAATTCTAATAAAAAAAAATATTGAGGGGTTTGGTAGAAAATAGATGTGCCAGACTGGGAGTTCTACTGCATTTGCCAGATGCAGACTTTAATGCAACGACTTTTGTGAGAGCAGCAGTGTTTAGTGTGGAAGGTGTGAAATACGAGTGGACAGCAGAAAAACTGTTTTACCTAGAGTGAATGTTAACAATGACTTTTGTTTTGTTTTCTTGCTAAGTACTGTCTTCCATGTAAATGATAATGCTATACAACGTGTCTAAACGTGCTCAGAGTGAGGAAAGAATGGTCTGCATCAAACTGAAATTGACTTTCACTGTTCAGTATCCTATCACTGACCATGCTTGCAGCGTGCTTATGCAATAATGCTTTCTGAGAACACTCTGGAAACCAGTTACTGACATCAACTGTGTGAGAAATGGACAGAAAAAAAATCCAAAAGCATTTGTTTCCACACTAATTGTGCAAAGAAGGTGAGTCTGAACTTGAAGATTATCATCTGAATACTGAAATGCTTCCAGATGTGTAATGGGAGCTGCAGCCAACCCAAACTGGAAAAGAGCAGAGTGGTGAAGTGCACTGAAGGTCTGTTGCTGTGGTGCTTGTGGCCTGTAATGGCAGCATTTGGTAGAGGCTGTTGTAGTTAGAGAGGCAATACGTTTCAGAGCAAGATATTGATGCACAGATACATGAATGGCCCTGACTAGTTTTCAGCAGTTCAAAATCAAGCTGGGCAGGCTGGACACAGGCCTCATGGCCAAAGACAAAGGGTGTATTTCTATGAAAGGCTGGGATACAAAGTTAAACCTTGCATCCATATTAAAATTGTGACCCTGACCTTTTTTCCCATAGCCAAACTTGAAACGGTAATGTTAGATGAAGCAGAATGATGCACTGCCTCTTCCTGATGCTGGAGACAGCAGTTATGAGAAGTGTTTCTGCAGTTTCTAAGGCTCATTTTTTTCAAATTTTACTGCTTCTCCAGCGCCTGAACACCTCCCAGTCTAAGACACTAGAGCTATCTGATATAAAAGGAGTTGTTTGTCAGTCAGTTGGATGAGTGGAAGCAGATGAATGCCTGGATGCCAATAAGCTACAAATCCTGAACTCGTGAGGGTGATATTACTCCCCAATATCACTTTTCCTGTTCCGTGTCATTATAAATCTACTTATCTATGGGTGAACACGTTAGGGGAGTACCCACATTACTGCTTCATCTCTCTGTTCTAGCATTTGGCTCAGTAACAACCAAGCATTTGGTAACCCTGCAAAGATTTGCTATTACCTCTTAAAAATTAATGACAATAGCAGTAACAGACCACTGTCAGCATCTCACATTAGTATGGGGAAGGGAGAAAAACATGCCGTTGTTCTCCACAGCTTAGCTTAGCTTTGGGTATGCTTTTGTAATTTATCACACCCTGTTCTGATGCAAGACCAGTTCTTTGCACATCATTTTTCAGTAAATGGGCTGCAGCATCCATTTTAGGTCCCTATAGGATATAAATGTGACTAAAAATAAGTATCTATTTACCTGCAATTGTTTCTGTTCGGAATGAGAACAGCTATAGCAACACTCAATTCTTCTTGGACTCTCATCATACATTTCCATGGTACCAAAGATCCAGGCCAGAAATGCCCTAACCTGAGCACACATAACAGCATGAAATCGATACTGGCAATTATGTTCACAATGTCCAACAAGTGCCATTAGCGCTGATGTGCCTAACATACGCTTTTGGAATTTTTCTCTTTTTTTGCAATTTGCCCTGGTCTTTATCTTATTAACTCATAAGAATCTTGATGTAGATGTGATATTTATGATGTGTAGTATCAGCTCTCAGTCATCCTCCAGTGATTGCTATTGGTGTTCAGTATTTCCTTGGCACGACAAAATGTTTGTTTTAAATCATGCACTGTTCTCAATGCACAGTATTTTTCCATTGCTTTTCCACTCTCTAAGCAGTCACATCAGGTAGAAGATAAAATAAGAGAACTTTGAGTGAAGAACTAGTTGCCATATGGCTGACACCTAAAATCTCAGCAACTTGAGAGAAAAGTGGAAAAAGATGAAGTAAGTTCCACAAAATTAATGCCATAAGTAGGTGGCAACTGTTGGCAAAGAGGAAGGAGAACAAAGGCTAAAATGAAAAAGAATACAGAACAGGAATGTTACAAAGGATTTTTCTCACAAGTTCATGAAAATAGCTTTTAAGGTAACCATCCACAAGCGGTGTTCTAAACCTGTTTTCCAGATTTCTTTTTGAAAATCTGAAAACACTGGTTTTAACTACAAAAATATTTTTCCTATTTTATCTAGATGTATGAGCCAAGATGTATCTTGAGAGTGGAGACAAACAAACTTGCTTTCATTGAGTACTTGTTCTTATCCCCTCCTTGTTCCTCCAGCCAGAAAGTATGCTGTAGGCTTAGGTTTGTGGCTAGAATCCTGTAAATTGCACCAAGCTCAAAAGCACTTGGTACCAACATTGCTACTGCTGCACAAAATCATTCAAACAATAATATATGGTTGGGATTTAGGTGGTCCCAGGCTCTGTTCCTTGTCTCACCTTGGAGAAGGCACTTCGATCTTCTCATCTGTAATGTGAGAAAAGCAATACTTGTTCCCTGATATAAAGTGCTTTAAGCTTCTTGTATAAGAATTACAATATTGATGTTCCTTACAAGTCATGGCCATGGGCTGTCATGGTTCTGGTGCTAGATTTTCTAAAGGCTGAGCATGTGTGTTTTTATACTAACCTACATCTTGTTTCATGTTAATAAATTAAACTATGTACTCACTAGGTTAATTTCCCCCAATGTAATTCCACAAGTGAGTATGGAGACTAGTTCCTTGTGGTTTAGAAAACTGAAAGGAAGGAACACAAGGGTATAAAGTCTCTATTTCCGTGCCTGTTCAGGAAGATATTTATAAATATCTCTAGTTGACAAGGTTAAGAGAATGGAAAGGCTGTTAGCTGGCTGCATTGCAGATGCAATAAAAACCCAAACCTTCCACATTGTAAGCAGACATCTGTCTTTCCTCACTGATGTATTACATGCCCACACATGTCATTTTCCTCCCCAGCATGTAAACTTGTTCCTGTAACTGTAGTAATGTAACATGTGAAACTGGTGGCAGAAGTCCTGAGGCTTATAAGAGGTTACATTTTCACATCTAAAGGGTTTCTATATTTGAAATCGGAAAAATACCCTGGAATCAGTCCTGGAAGAAGTTGAGTATTACAACCTAACTAACAGAGCTGAGAAACACATGAGTAAAATGAAGGGTGTGAGTAATGCACCTGTCGTTATGGGACTATGCCTCTGCTTGAAACTAAGGATATGCTCAAATCCTGTTTTTCAGACTAAGCTACAGTACTCTGCAACTACTAGGGCTGAGTATTTTAATTATTGTGTCTTTGTCCACAAAGCTATTTGTTTATGTGTGTTTATATGATTTGAACAATTTTGTTGAAGAGACACCGGGGTTTGTCGAAGCCCAGGGTGAAAAAGATCAGGACAAAGGCCTTCTAAGGACTTATTTTCAAGATGATGTAAAGATTTATAATTCTTTCAGATAGCTGGTAGTCTGTAGTAGTAGTGCATTTGATGAAACTTTAGGGGCACAGTCTTGCTATTTGTGCACTACATAACACAAGTGATTGAGCATTTCTCTCCAAATTCACATTCCTGAAAAGACCTGACATTTGGCTAGTTAACTGCAGAAGGATTGCTCTTTCTGATGTGGTGCTGGGGACTTCTGACCACCAGAGTAATGCTGCTAGTGCCTCAGAGACTTCTGATGGGAAGTGAAAATCTGTAGAGCCTCTTAACACTTCAGCTTAAATGTAAACCTTAATTTTGGGCTTTTGCTGGATATATAAATTTGATATTGGTTAAATTTCTACTGTGATTTCTGTAAGTAAATTTTATCAAACAAGTATAGAAGGTCATTCTAGTTGATTCATAAATAATAATAGCTGAGCTAATGAAATGTCTTCTTTCTCATCTTTAGTGTTTCCCACATGCTAAGAAGGTCTCCCAGTTCTTCCATGTAAATAGTTTTTACATGACCTGATGTATTTTATTAAAAATGTAACCACCTCCCTGTCCTCCACATGCTTTAGCAAAGCTTTTAGGAGGATCTGTTCCATGATCTTCCCAGGCTCAGAGGTGAGGCTGACAGGTTGGTAGTTCCCAGGGTCACATTTTCTACCCTTTTTAAAAATGGGGATGTTTGCCTCCTTCCAGGAACTACTTCTGAATGCCATGGCTTTTCAAATACGGAGAGTGGGGTGTCTATTAGCTGGGTTAAGAAATTCACTTCCATACCGTCTAAGAGTCTCCTGGATTGCCTACAGCTTGCCATGCTACTTTCTCCAGCATATATCAGGGTGGTTGAAGTCTAGCAGTATGCGTTTAGAACATCGGGGTAGCAGACAAAAGAAACATTCCCACCCTCTTGACCACAAGGTGAATCTTCTCTTTCACATGCATTATTTTTAATTGATAACAATTCTGGGACTACTATTAAGGTGTTATATGAGGCACTGTGCAGGCAGTGTATGAAACTGGAACTTGAGAACTTGCATTTTTTGTTTATAAACATCTAGGCAACAAGAAGATGCTGTCTACAAAAGCCCTGGGGGACATGAGACTGGTGTGCCTGATCTTTGACATCAGTTGCCAGTTAGATTCACTACAACAACCAATGCTAAAACCTCTTTGGTGTAATGAAGACAAGGCTACTGACTGGATGGCTCCGTAAGAGGACCAAAGCACAATTTTCTGACTTTTGATGTTATCTCCAAGAAGTCTTTGTTCCCCTAGTTTTCTGGAAAAGAGCTGGAAAAGCAGAGAACCCATATGCAGTTATTAAAGAATATCTTACTGTTTGTTACTAGAAGTTGTCTGTTCCATTGGTGTAAATATCTAGCAGAGCACAGAGAGTCCACAGGTGCTTTAAATTTTCTTCTCCCTTTATTTATTTATATTGAACAAGTAGGTCATGACTTTACTACAACCCTGGTAGTTCTGGCTCATCTTTAAATACTTGAAGAGAACCCCATAGGCTCTGCTGTTTCTGCTTATGACTTCTACCCATGCACTTCCTGCTTGTAATATCATATGCTGTTCAAGAGAGAAAAACCCTTTTGACTCTGCTGGGGCTTTGAGGGGTTTTTTTGTGCAGAAAATGATTAGCAATGAGTTTTCTCAGTCTGGGCTTTCTTTGTGTCCATTCGGTCATCATTCAATGAAAATAACTTGAACTCTGTTGTCATACCTCCTACCACCTGATGGCTTTCAGTGTATCATCCTCAACAATATCAAATCACTTCTGCTCTCACTGGGGCTACTTTCTCTGCTTGCTCTTTTCAGACTGTTTTAAAGATAGATACCCTGAGCTCTGACCCCGGCTTTTCTTTCTCTCAGTCCAGGACTGCCTGTCCTCTTCCAGCTATCTCCTTACAGTTAATGAGTCTCCTCATTCATTTATTCTGCTTCCTTGCAAGTATTTTTAGACTGTGATCATGTCCCTTGAGTTGGCTATTTCTTAAGCAGATAAATGCTACTTCATGTCATCTTTTCTCATGTGTTCCTTGTGCCTTATTACTTGAGACTCTTCATATTTTAACTCTGTATCCTCTGAGGATATTCAGTGAAGATGTTTTGCATGTAGGCTTTGAAGACTGTCCTGTTGTGTAGTACAAAGAGGAAAATCATCTACCTATTTTGCATGAGGTACTTACTATATTTAAGAACAAATTATTTCTGATTTACTTTGTGGTTACATCCTTTAATTTGTCCCATGCTGTCTTTGCAAAGACTTCTGACATCTTAGAGGTGGCACCATTTTTTCAGGTAGCCATACTTAAAGTAGAAAAGCCACTAAGCAAAAGTCTATGGTTTCTATGCTAAGGTCTTAAGCAACAAGGAGCTTTTACTTCAGCCACTAGCATTACTGGGGAAGAAATGGTACTCAAGTTTTTTCCAAAGCCAGAGAAGCCCTAAGCATTTGGTTTGGGGTTTTTTTTAAAAGCTCTTTATAAATATTTAAACATTGTCACAAGAAATTATGTTCCAAAATATGTTTGCTATTGCAACTGTTATTTAATAAAATGCAAACAATAAGAAATAGCTCTCTAAGTACAGAAAACAAGAAGCTTTTACTCTTTATCTTTATGACACTTTAGAGCTATTGAACAGATTTAGAATTTTTGACATCATCACTGAACTCAGCCTTCATTTACCAAATTACAGCAAAGAGCAAAGGTTCTGTTCACAGCTGTTGAGCCCTGTTACATTTTCTTGCCGAGGACTTTTATAAGCAGATGCACAGGCATGACAAGGAAGGGGTGTCAGGGCAGCTGGATAATTAAAGAGCTACTCTCAACTGTTCCTGCAGAACCACTACTCTATTCCAGACAGAGCAGTCCACACACTTGGGAATGGGCAGAGAAGTCAATACACAAGGTCACTGTAATGTTACATTGTTATAGCTCTTTTCATCCCAGAGGATCATAACTGTGAAGCCTGTATACATCTGACAGTCCCACCACTACTGCTGAAATCCAGTAATTTGCTGCAAAGGAACTGTTTAGCTGCATAAAATGGAGAGGCAGCCAGGAACACAAGTGTCCAACAGGAAAAATAATTATGGGGAACTTCACTGCAGTTGCTCCAACTGTACCCTCTCTGTGCTTCAGCAAGGACTGAGACTTCATGGCAAAGGCAGACAGCAATGACCCTGGCACAGGGTCCGGATGTGATCCACCCTTGCTGTGAAGAGGCTTCATGGACAACTGATCTTCTTGTGCGGCATGGGGGCTGTCCTGGTGGAGCAGCCCACCAAAGCTCTGAGTCGACCGTGCCCTTCTCAGCATGCAGCCCCCAAAGCTTACAGCCCGCAGTAGCGCAGCAGCAGGCACTGAGAGCCATGAGCTACCCAAGACTGCAGTGTCAATCAAACACCAAAAGCAGAGAGTGAGGGTATCAAAGCACAATCTCTGCTGATGTGAGGAAGCTGCTGGCTGGCATATTGAGAGCCAGTTGCCTTTAGAAACATACAAAAAGAAGTTCAATCAACCAGTCTGTGGTTTAAGAGTAATTCCAGGCATCCTTCCAAGGCAAAGCGTATGGCACAAGGTGCTGGCTCTGGTTCCAGTGACAAGGTGACTGTCTGCTCACCTCGATGCCTTTGTGTGAGTAAGGAATAATTTATGTCGAGATGCTGTTTGTGAGTAATGATACTAGCTTAATTTTCTTGTAGCCTTCAGTTGAGGTTGATAGTGTAATTTATAAACAGAAATTAAAATGGGTCTGCAAGTCGGTTATTAGATGCATTTTTAGATTGATCATTGAAGCAGGAAAATTGAAAGGACTTGTTCAAAATCATATGATGAATTATTGGCAAAACAAATAAATAAAACCTATTTTTTCCTTCAGTGTGACCTTGCATATGCTGTAACAAATGTACAGAGACAGTTAGTGAACTGTCAAAAAAAACAATACATCTTGTGTAAAAAAACAGAACACCTTTTATTGTTCACTGTTAGTGAAAATACAATGTCTTACATGTGGAAACAGTGGTGCGTTCATGCGAACACACATGGTGTGGAAGGACATATATCCTACAAGTTTTAATTATCCAGCTAAGGGTTTTTCCATGGTTACTTTGCTCATCACAATAGACTTTGCTTGTTATTGATCCAAATGTTTATACAAGCATGAAGCACTGTGTGAAGGATGGTTACAAAGCCAAAGAGTGCCTCTGTTCTGGCTCGTGAGAAATGCAAGGATGAAAGCAGGTGCATTCCACTACCTCGGAAGCACCAAGAGCACTTCTGAGGGAGAAATAACATTTTTCACAGCTTGTTAGTGAACTCTCCAGCCTACTACAGAGAAGCAATGGATTTCTATCCAGCCCACATAAGCTGACGCAGTTTGCCAAAATAGAGGCTTCCTGTTGCAGCTTCTGGGGAATCCAGGGCTATGATCCTGGTAGAGATGTCATGGTATCCTTTCTTAAGACACCTATTAGCATTGGATCTCAGCTCTGATCTCATGGGCTACTGCTGCAGCTAGAAAACAACTGACACATTAGGCTGATTAATCCCTGTAGTAATTCCATTAACCTCCTTAATGGAGTTACAACATGCATGAATTTACCCTTACCCCTCTGCAGCAATGCAAGAGGGAATTGCCCTGGAGAGCCTATAAATATGGTGTGGCAGGGATGTCCAAGGTAAATATTTTTGTTTGTTCATTTTAGTGCAAATTGAAACATCCTGACTGGCTGGAAATCCTCGCTGTCTTCTAGGATTTTGAACTCTTCACAGCACTAATGGTGCAGGTGCTCCTGCAAGAGGGTGATGTATCAGGGCTCAGACACATTAGCAGGGCTCTTGCCACACTCCTGACAGCTTGCTGTGTGTCCAGATTTCTCTCTCTCTCTTGCAGGCACACATAGCCTGCCTCATCACACAGCTTCTCAGGCACAGCCTTTTTATTCACCTCTGTGGTTTCTTCTCCTTTCCCAATCAAGATTTATTTACTTACTGCTCCCTCTCATAAGGGGAGAACCTTACCTGGACTGTGTATTGGGCAAAGGGCTGCATTGAGCTACAGTCCTGACATATAATTGCATAGGGAACATATCTAGGACAGAAATTAAGAAATTCTGTATTTCTCTTTGTTTCCTTCCTGATTTTCTAGCCTGTGGAAAGAAGGTTTACCTGCTGCCTCAGCCAAGTGTATAGCTTGCTCCTAGGGTGGCTTGATTGCATTGCAGTTCTGTCATTAAAAGCTTTCTGGTACTGCCAAGTCACCTTAAGTATATAAGAACCAAAAAGGCACCCTGCAAGCCCACCACAAGGAACAGACACCATTTTTGCAGTCTGCCACAACAGCTGAGACTCTCTGAAAGCTTCTGCAGCAGTTCATTAGGGACTATGTAGGGTGGCTAATGGGGCTGGGGGCTGGAAGAGTCAGGCACAAAACCACAGGAGGGTCTGACTAATTCTTCTGCTAGTTCAAAGTCTGCTCCATGTACACAGGTGCAGAGATGTGACTACTAAGCTGCGGTATCTCTTCATCTACATAGATTGTGAACTCCTTGTTAATATGCTAAATTTATTCTGTTTAATAGCCATTATTTTCCTCCCACAGAGGCTGCAATCCTGAGTGATGGAGTAGCCCAGCTCTTTAGTGATCCAGGAGGCAGTGGGGTGTATGGAATGCACACATACACCTGGGGATTTTATTTCTCTTTCTGCCCACAATAGTCACTTCCCACATTCAGCACAGGGATGAGAAGTCCTAGCAGCCACCTCTTGCCAAAGACCTCTCGCAGGTTCTCCCTCCAGGGCCGGGCTCTTACCACCAACCCTTTCCGCACCTGGTACCGTGTCTGCCCGCGCAGGATCAGCAGCATCTGATGGCAGCAGAAGCCAGCACAGGCCAGTCCAATCCCAAGCCAGAGGTAGAGCATGAGGATGACGAACATCTCAGAGCTAAGGAGAGCTCCTGCAGACCAAGAGTAGAGGGGAGGAGGATAATTTTAAAAAGAGTTTAGACACACCTCATATGCCAGTGTAACACTCATTCCTAAGAATGGACAAGCTGGTTATATTCTCTGCCCACAAATGAGGAGTTAGGAACAAGACAGGCTGGTTGGTCTCATTATATAAAATTTTTTTCTTTATAGCAAAGAACCTCTCTGGGGAGATACTAAAATGACGTCTCTGTAAACTTCTCCCTTTGCTTTCAAAGTAACAATCTAGATAACAGGGACAATTCAGCCAAAAGTGAAGCATGTCTGTAAGATTTCAGCACTATTTTGAAGAATGGTTAATTTACTGAAGAATCTATCTACTCATCACAGTGAATCTAATATTGCTATGCTCCTTTTGAAAAGAGATATGGGTCCTATAGCATGTAGATGTTTTTAGAAGTCTCGCTGTGTGTATTAATACAAGGCAGAAAGACTGGGGATTTGTCACTTTCACTCTCTCTCAAATCAATATATATATGTTAAAGAAAAATAAATCAGTGATTACTTTTCTACCATTGGGCACAGGCAGCTGTCATGTGAATGCAAGAAACAGAAATACAAAACTTTCCAAAATACAATTCAAATTCCCTTTTTAAAGTGGCTGCTAGAATACTCAAAATATTTTGTAGGTCTGAAGTTCCTAATTCAACAATTTTTGTAGAATATATTTATGCTGAATGTATTTAAATACAAATATTCTGTGTGCCCTTTCCTCTACAACGATTTTGGATCTCCATCTGGAAAATATTAGTATAATAGCAGGTATAACTGAGTGACCTTTCAGTGTGCAGGCAGATTTAAACCCACTAAAATAATACTCTCTGTGTGTGTATATGAATGCATATACACATATTTTGTGTATATTGGTATATTATTAAACATCCATATTTACACACAGGCACACTAAGAAAATTAACTGTGTGTCAGTGTTGGTATAAATAGTCAATATCCTCTGACTGGTTCCTGTGAGGTTTAAAACACAAAAAGCTCTTACATGTTCGTATCCCTCTGGAAGGCCATGGGGCAGGCAGATTTGGGCAGGTGAAAGCTCTGGTTACTCTATGACCCTGCAGGAGCAATGCTGCTGCAGCAGAGGTTGTACAGATAGTAGAGGTGGGCTACCTAAAGGAGTACATGGCTGCTCCGGGTTTTAAGTTCAATACATCAGTGGCTGGGTAAGTGTCTCTTGCTTCTCTTATGTAAAAGGCCAGATTAGATGATGTCATCTGGTTTTGCAGTCTGTGAATCCTGGTTTCTCCACCTGGCAGTGCTGTAAGTGAGAGATAGGGCCTGACCCACGATGATCATGTCAAGCTTTGGGCTCAGCCAGTGGGCTCCTCTGAGGATGATTTATAAGGACGCTGACTACAGCCTCAAGATTTCAGAGATTGTCCTGCCTTGAAAAAGGCACAGGAAGATACTTAGTTTTCTTCCTAAATGCAATGTCATCTTTCCCTTCTCATTAGATCCCATTCAGCTCAGTGGGCTTCATATGCAATACAGTGAGGGAAGAACAAGCCCCTTAGGATGATGACAAATTCTCATACTAATTCTGTCAGAATAACTTAATCTATCAGGTAGGAAGCCCAGAGCCAAATACGGGCTTCTGTGACCCTCTTTTGCTGAGCCAGAGCATGACAGACATTTGTTCTTTCCTACAGCTGATATTTGGATGAGATGTGCAGGACAGTTATTTTCTTTAAAGCATTTGTGAGGTGGCTATAAGCTTTATTTCTATGAACTGCTGAAATTTATCCTCAATAAAGTAATTACCCTTCCTTCCCGTTGCAAATGTTAAGCATCTCTGAGCTGTGCTTTCCAGATACATGATTTTTTAAACCTTTTATTCAGGTTACCTACAGATAGCACTTTCTATAATTTCTTTTTGTGGATCCAATCTGACCTGTGTTTACAAAAGCAGTCTCCATTTGTTCCTAATAACCACAGTCCATTTTAGTCCCAGATTCACTTCTGCTTTACCTGACCCAGTGTGATCTCAAGCTTATTGCCATACATTATCTATGCCAAAAAAAGCTGAATCACAGACTGAAATTATAGAGTCTAGGTCAGATCCTGAAATCCCAAGCACAATCTGGGCAGAAAGAGCCAAATGAAAATTTTCCCAGCATGAAAACTGTTAGTTGACATAAGCTCAGCAGGTTCACCCTTCATCCTCCTTTACATTTTCCCTCAGTGCAGAGGGCATGCTGGAGAAGAAGAAAGGTAAAGTTTTTTGTTTCCCCTGCTGTAGCAATCCTCTATTTGTAACCTACAACAAGCCTTAAGTAATAGTTACATAAGCCGAAAAACGTTGGGTGGACAACCCTTCCAGGTTACTATTCGAAGCTTTGTATTTCTTTCCTGAACTGGCGGTTAAATATACTGTTAGAAACCCAGCAACCAAGTTGGTGCTCCCAAACAACCAAGATGCCATGTGCCCATACATTGCTGTGTGAGGCAGCAGTTCTTCCCTGGTCCGAGCAAGAGGTTCAGTGGGAGCTGCTGCTTTTCAAGGGTCTTCTGGCTCCCAGCTCCCAGCCTAGCACTCATCCTGGTTGTGTCCTACTTTAACACTCCCCACATGCCGTCTTTGGCACTCCACTTGCTGACACCAGAGCTGGGGCACTTTGGTGGCTCTTCAGTCATATATCAGGACCCAGCTCATTGCAGATGAGCCCACAGAATCAGAGAGAGAGAGAATTAATTCCTTAATAATCTCCTCCCACATCCCTGCTCCCTCTTGCAGGCTGCTGTGCTGAGCAGGGCTTAGGCACAGGGGAAAATCATCCCTAGTGTTTTTAACACTAGTGAAGATCATGCAACATTATTTACAAAAATTCTGCTTGGAAAAATGACTCCATAAAAATGTCATGGCAGGATTTCATGTTTATTGTCTCTCAGTGATTACCATGACAAATCTGCTAATTTGCCAAGTAGAGAGATATTTGTTTGTTTTCAGATGGCAACCCTGTAAACCCAGCCTGAAATTCAAAAAGCAAGCTGGGGCCTCTCTGGCTCCTGTATCCCCAGCAGCTGAGACTCCACACTCAGATCATAATCAACACTTCTGGTGATGGTGCATGAGCCAAAACAGACTCTGGGTCCTTTTTATTTGGCTCTGCTGAATATGCAAAGCTAAAATATATGGGATACCTATTTTAGTCTAAAGAAAGCTCATCTGAGTGTGCAAGGCATGAGATGCATAGTGGGGGGAAATAGTGTTTTTCTGCAGTTGCTTTCAGGGCAGAAAAACAGCCTAGACTGTCTGGATAGTCCCTTCTCTGCGATCAGGTTTTATCTAGCTTTTGGATTTGGACAGCAAAAAGGCTGAGGTTGGAGAGTCTGAGGGCATGTTGGAAGGTGAAGAGGCAAGGCTGGCAGAGGAGAGGAAGAGCCAGGAGGGGTAAGAGGAA
Organism: Piaya cayana; assembly: GCA_013389865.1. NCBI lineage: Eukaryota > Metazoa > Chordata > Aves > Cuculiformes > Coccyzidae > Piaya > Piaya cayana. The sequence goes on along the minus strand of WAAB01007257.1, from coordinate 5,303 downwards.
AGCTTGTAGATATTTATGGAAGGGCAGGGAGAGAGGGGAGAAGGGGAGAGTCAGAAGAAATAGTAAGGGATGCAGACAGGGAAAAAGAGGTATTTGCTTTTGCTGCAAAGCTCTTGCAGAGAACAAGCACAGAGAGCTTCCCCCGGTTCCCTGTAGAGCCTTGTCTCAGACAGCAGTCAACATCACATCAACAGCCCTCTTTTTTTCCCTGTTTCTTGAACCCCAATTCTCCTGTGTTGGAAGGACAGCAAGATCTCACTAAGTTTGTGTTGCCAGGAGGCAGGAGGTGGGTGAAAGTGCAGGGGACAAGTGGACCTAGATGAAGAGAATGAGAATGTCTCTGCTGTGATATGGGGAACCTGCAGACTTGTGTGATATAAAAAACTACAGACACCCACACACACACACCTGTAGGATAGGCAAAAGATCACCCTCATCTGCAATACAATAAGCAAAATCCCTCTCCTCTGTTTAATTGTGACACAGTCCTTGCATGACAGATAGTCCTAATCTATCTCTGGCAAGCTAGTTATGGGGCATTTCCCAGAGATTAATGCACTAGGAACAGGGCTCTGGATGTAACAGGAAGATTGTTCCAGCCTGTGCTTTAGGTGAAGCCAAGTCCTTCGCAAAGGCTGTTCCTAGTCCCGCAAAAGGGGTTTGGTGTCACAGCCAATTGCCTCTCTTGCCCATTTCCTCACCACCACTCCCCACAAAAAGCTGTTTGAGGAAGATTATGCCCTCCCTAGCCCAGGAGCCCTGGAGGAGGAACATGCTCCTCATCTCTTAGGATGGAGTCCTTACCTGAGAAGAACTGGCTGATGGAGTGAGGCAGAAGAGTGAGGAAGGCCAGTGGGTTTGCAAAGGACATGGAGAGTGCAGCAGAAATGTAAGCCATGCCTGCCACCAGGGAGTCGAGGCAAGCCAGAGAGGTGTAGAGACAGAACATGACGAAGTTTCGCATGTTCTTGCTCCCGATGCAGTTCCCTGTGAAGAAACAGTGGTGGTCATGCCTCTGGGTGACTCTGGCACACAGTCTACAGAAGTGAGTGCTGGGCAAGGCTGAGCCAGGGAACTTGCTTCCATCCAGCCAGTCTGCCACCACTTCGGTTCCTTCACCCAAGTTTAAGCTCTTGCCCAAGTCCTCAGGGGAGCTCTGGATCACAAGGACGTAGTTGCCCAGGGCATTAGCTGAGAGGAAGAGAAAGAGGGCCCCATGTAGCAGAGCAGGAGAGAAAAGTGGGGTGGTGGAAGGGTCTCTGAACATGCTGGGGATGAAGAGAAAGATCTGGAGGACGAAGGTCACTAGGGAGATGCACAAGAAGTAGGCTGGAGCGACAACATTGAGCAACCTGAGAACTAGCATTGTGGATCACGTTCCTGCAGGGGAAAGCAAGGAGAGAAGGAACATCACCGCCCCGGCCGCACACTTCATCCTTCCATTTCCTGCCGGGTCCCGGCCGCGCTGCCTCTGGAAAGCGCCCTCGGGGACCGCTCTCCGTCGCCGCCGGGGCAGAGGGACCGCTCCCCGGCTCCCGGAGAAGGCGTCCCCGCGTCAGCCTCCCGGGAAGCCGCAGCGGCGATGCCCGGAGGGTGTTGCGGCGGCTGCAGGGCTGAGCCGGCTCCCGCGGCGTGCCGGTCGCCTGGCGGAGTCCCTCTGCCGGGCAGGGTCAGTTTTGGTATCGCAGGAGAGGAAAAAAAGGTGGTGCTGGAGGAGGGGGGAGTGAATTGCAAGGGGGGGAGGGAGGAGAAGGGGAGGGGGGAGAGGTTGCTCTAATCCACCGCAATACGGATCAAATCCAACGCTCTAATTTATCCTTTAAAGCCACAGATGTACAGATTACCTCTGTGACAGCTGCCCGCTCGGCACGAAATTAGAAAAGGCTCGGAACAGCTGGTCGAGTGCTGTCCGGATGCAACCTGCGGCTCCGGGCTCCCGAGTCGGGCAGCGTCCCCACTCCCCCTGCCCCGCGGTGCCCCGGGGTCCGGCTCACACCGCCCCGCAGCCCCCGCGGCCCCGGGTGGTACCGGCGCGCCTGGCCCCGCGGAGCCCCCGGCCGGTCAGACCCCCGGCGCCCGCTCTCCCTCGCCTCTCCTGCTCGATTCCCTGTTCCTCCCGGTTCGGCCTTATCCCTATCCCTGTCCTCCCTCTCTGTGTCTGTCCCTGTCCCTCCGGGTAGCAGCCCTTCTCCCCTCACTCCCCCCGTCCCGCTCCCGCCCGCTCCCGCCTGGCCCCTGCCCGGTCTCAGCCCGGAGCTGTCCCTTCAGCACCACCAGCATGGGGCTCCGAGGTCTGGACAAGTCCCTCCGGGGGAGAAGGGAGGTGGGGACGGATGTTTTGCCTGATCCAGTCAGCAGAGCGTGTTTCCTTCCCCCGATGTGGCTGAGGGAGGCGAGGTGAGGCTTCCGCACCTCTTCCTGACACCCTAAAACTGCCCTGTTGGAAGCAGCACCTGAGGCAAGGGTAAATCTGAGGAAGTGTCTCTGTAGTCTCTGCAGGTTTACAGGGCAGCTTTGCACAACGGCAGGGACCTAGGAAAGGCTTTGAGCTGGGCAGGTGCTGCCCAGGTGGTATGACATGCCAGGAGAAGATATGCAGACATATGCTTGCCCTCTGACAGCTGCACACTTTTACTCCATTTTGCCTACCCACACAATCCTCATACTGTCTACACAGGCACCATGCACAGCCTCTCACTCTCCTGCACACCTACATACTGTGCCCTCCAGCTCTGATGAAAAGCATCCTTGTCTCCATGGATGAGCCACCTATGACAGGAGAAGGGGAGAGAAGAGGGCTCCCAGGCTGCAGCCTTGTCCCTGTGTAATAGAGACGACCAAACTCTGTGCTTGTCAAAAATCAAAGAAAGATGGGTTTAAGCTAATCTTGGGTCCTAGGCTCACTGGCCAACCCTTCGGCATAGACTCTGCATCTCCAAGAGAGACTATCTCTTTGCCTAAAGGTTCAGAGCAAAATTAAAATGTGTTTCATGTCTCAGATTTTAGGGGGGGGATGTCTGCGGGAGGTAGCAGCTGCGTTTGTCTCCTGCACTTGCACTAGTGTGGAGACTGGTGACAGCAACCAAGATCAAGTGCTCATCAGAAATAACTTCTTCTCTGAGATAATTTTCATGATTCAACATTTCTGAGAAAAAAAACCAGTGGCTATAATAAAAGCAAGTTCAAACCAAGCCAGTAGGCACTGGATTTGCAGTGATGAACAACTAAGAGACACCTTCAGCAGAACTGGAGGGAAAGCTGCTCAGAACCGATCAAGCTTTCACTCCCACCTCCCTCGTTCTCCTGTCACGACTACTGAGAATAAAAATCCTCCAATATTCCCTCAACTCATCAATGTAAAGCAGACTGAGCATTGCAATAGAGATGCGTGACCCAGCCTGGATTTTATATTTAAATAATCAGACAGTGTTTTCTCTGTATTTTAGCAGCTTACATCAAAATAATGTTAAAAAAAATTACAGAGAAACCTTTTCATGTCATGAAAGACTTCTGCATATCATGGAAGACATTAATCCTGCCTGCACAGCAAACATCATAATCAGTAGCTGAAGGGGAGGGAAAAAGAGAAGGAAGGAAGGAAGGAAGGAGGGAGGGAGGGAGGGAGGGAAGGAGAAAAAAATGTTTTCCACCAGAATGGAAGAACAATGGAGTAGATTATCCCCCATACCATCATTAAAATGCTCCTGCAAATTGATGCTTATGATTTGTCACTGTCAAAATACTGGCTTCATATTTTAGAATATAGAAAAAAAGTCCCTTTTTCAGTGCTGTTGTGTTGCTATGATGAGATGTTGGTGGGATGGGGGAGAAGTTGTCTGGGGATGAATTTGCCCCTGCACTTGCATGTGTGTATAAAGGAAGACTGGTAAGTAAAAAGATTACTAAGAGAGTAAGCGAATAATGAAAATAGCAGTTAGTTTGGAGCAAGCATTAAAGAGTAACAATATTTACTGCAGGAATTTGATTTTTCTCCTGCTGTAAAATCAACCTCACAAGAGAACTTAAATGTGTGGCACTCGGAAATATTATGTCCCTTTTCCTTCTTCGGGGAGACCCAGGAGATGGAGTAATTCCCCACTCAACTTTTCAACTGTAGGTGTAAGAGATGGATTCTTTTTGACAGCCTTAAACATCTTGTTTTGCTGCCTTCAAACCACTGACGAGGCTGCAGCAGAGGCAGTGTCCTTCAACACCTTATCTCACTGTGGCAAGCAGCTCAGCTGTACTTGAGCCCCTCTAAGAACCCACAAACTCAGTTCCTGAACTTTGAGAAGGACTGTGCAGGCCTACCAAAATATCTATAAATAATACTCTACAAGAGGTGCATTTGCAGCAGTGCGCTCACCATCTTGGCAGAGAGAAGAGGACTGGAGCCCACGTGGTGTCCTTGGACTTTCTCTCCCTCTCTCCCTTTCCTCTGTTTTCTCTCTTTCTTTCTTTTCCCTTAACACAGATGTAGCATGCCAATGCCAGTCTTATTCCTAAGAATGTCCATGCAAATACATTCCTTTTATATCAATAGTTTGGCCTTCATTTAACCTAGTGGGTTCTGAGCCACTAAATTTTATGGGGAGTCCCAGGATCTTACCCTGGTGATGACTGGACTGTCCAAGCTGGGTTGCAACCACAGGTAAATTACTTCACTCATTTGTCAAGATTTTACTGTCTTATGAATAGGGTAGGGATTATGCGGCAAGCTTTTCTCTGGAAAACCTTGACAGCTGGGCATGAGGAATACCTGTAAGAGCAATTTAATGTTGTTATTACCTACTATGCAGATGTTCTCCAGAAATTAGCACAGCATACCACAGCCAGTTCCTCTCTCTCAGAATCATAGAATAGGTTAGGTTGGAAAAAGCCTTTAAGATCATGAAGTCCAACTGTAAACCTAATGCTGCCAAGTCTGCCACTAAACCATGTCCCTAAATGTCACATCTACATGTGTCTTAAATACCTCCAGGGACGGTGACTCAACCACTTCCCTGGGTAGCCTGTTCTAATGCTTGACAACCCTTTCTGTGAAGACATTTTTTCCTAATATCCAATATAAACCTCCCCTGGTGCAAGCTGAGGCCATATCCTCTTGTCCTGTGGCTTGTTATTATTTGGGATAAGAGATAGACAGTGATATCACTGAGTCTCATCACTTCCCTGCTGCCCAGTTGTGCCAAGGGGCTTTCTCTGGTATGTACTCTTTCCCAAGAGTCTTTCTTTAGCAAGTGGATGGGAAGCCACAGGCATAATCAGTTTAATATACTGATTATATTATATTGTATTATATT